>JAILYA010000098.1:721708-974157 GCA_021437795.1 Rhodamnia rubescens | reverse complement strand
CCCATCGCGCGTGGGAATCGTTCCGGGTAGAGTTTCGAGAACAATTCCTCTCGGCTTTATGCGGAAGAAGCTCGGGGAAGAGTTTCGGCAGCCCAGAGCAAGAGGGTGAAATCAAAAGTACGTGAGGAAGTTTTAGGCTGAAACCCGAATACCGTCACTTGTCCCGGCCCGAGGCCTACTACCCGGTTAAATTTGGTGGCCTGTGGCCGATAGGTAAAATGGAGTTCAAATGGCAAAAGCGTGATGGCGGCTACGTGATGGCGTGGCTGCGGCCCGAAACCATCACCGAGTTCGAGTCGAGGCTCGCGGATAGATCGGGCTTTAAGTCACAGAGACGATGAGGCATTCTTGGTCTTGAGAGACCCAGCCCAGTTTATGTGATGGAGTAGTGAACAAATTGTGAGCGGCTTGCATCAGGGATCGAGCGAGTCGAGCCACATGAAGAACAAGAGAAATGAAGGTGGTTCCATCGAGTGCTTTGGCATGTTCCTATCCTTATATGAAAGAACATCCCGAGCCCAGAGGCAAAGTGGCGTCCACCCCAAAGAGAGGGGGTGGATAAAGGGAAGAGCGGTGAAGAGCACGCGAGACGAATCTTCCGCTCGGATCGCCCAGGTCGTAGAAAGCACCGTACGATGTTGAGGAAGACGAGCCACTGGGCCCATGTTTGCTGATCTTGTCTGGTTGATAGGGCAGATATGAGTGCATTTGTTGATCTGCGGCGTGTCAGGTTTGTTCTGCTCCGGAAGAAGCGGCGAAGAAAAACAGCAGGTTAAGGAAAGAGGGATTGGTTGGCTCAAGATCATGAATTAGAGGAAGTCATGACAGTGGACTAGTCATAGATGTAGAAGATCCAACTAGGACCATTGCTGTGCAAGGAATCGGTGGTGATTCCGATGGATGGCCCATGACTTTATCATCCAGCTAGGATTCTTTAGATACGATTCACAAAGCCTTTCTAGTCCCCTATACGTTTGCATTTTTTGTCTTAGACCCGTGAATCGATATGTATGATCCTAGTTCGGCATGAATCGAGGACAAATCCAAAGACTTTCTCAATAAATGCAAGCCTCGAAAGGAGTCAGAGTGAGGCCACCTGCCACGCGACCACGGTAGAAGCGGGAGGTTGGTATGTTCGCGGGTAGTCTTGGGGCGTGTGGATGAGATTTTGATCTTGTTTAGTGTGATGCCGCTTGAGTTGCCTAAGTTGCATTAAAGAGAGGAAGTGGATCACAAAGAGATCGAGCAGTGTCCCCGTCTGTGACCTCATACGTTGGTGCGATATGGCCTAACTCCAGACAGGAAATGAGGAAACAACTCGAGGAGGTTGCTCGATGTCGGCCCATATCAAATCGTGAAAGCCACATTCCGCTGTCCCTACATTCTGTTCAAAAAGAGCGTGATGGATACCTTTGCATGTATATCGTTTATGTCGGGCGTTGAACAAACTTGCCATCAATTACAGTATCTGTCCTTTCATTATGGACTTGTTCGACCAACTCAGTCTTTGCGGTTGTACTAAGCTAGGTTTGCGGTCGAGGATATTGCTCGAGTGCGGATCTTGAAGGGGATGAGCCAAGGTGATTTGTGTAACCCGGTATAGCTCATTACAAGTTCTTAGTCGTGCCATTACGCTTGACTTGATGCCTCGACGACCTTTTTTGTACATTGATGAACAGGTATTGCACCCCTTCCTTGATCGGTTGTGGTTGTGTGCCTCAATAATATTATGATATCGGCCGGACTTTCGAGGGCGCATCAGAGTACGTCGAGTGAGTGTTTCAAGTTCTAAAGAAAAATAGGCTATACGTGAAGAAGAAGGAGAAGTGCGTGTTTGCATAGCGAGAAATCTTATTCTGGTTTTTATCGTCGGTGAGGGGCGTGTGCGGATGCTGTCCAGGATCGAAGCCATTGTTGAGTGGGAACCGCCAGTGGAGTGTCGAACTAAGATCATGGAGTTGGTGAATTATTATTGCCGATTCGTTCGCAACTACTTGGAGATCGCAGTCTCTCACGGACATGTTAAGAAGCGGGCCGTGGGAGTGGATGGATAGATGCGAAGTGGTGTTTGATGTCGGTTGAAGCGTTATGGTCGAGGAACTGTGCTGGTGTTGCCAGTATGCCCGAGCAGTGCTGAGATAGAAATTGATACCTCACGATTTTTCATTGGTGGTGTCTTGATGCGGATGGGCATCGGTGAGTAAGATCACGAAAGCTAGGCGACAGAAGGCGGCGATCTGCGGTCGAAGCGAGATGACAGTACGTAGTTGCGTATCTGCATGGCATTAAGCTATCTCTTGGGGATGGCGTTCGTCGTGAGGAAGGATAACCTAACCACGAGGAAGCTACTTTCAAACTCAAAAGAAAGTGAGTCAGGAAACAAGTCACGTAGCGGGAGCTTCATGGCGGAGATTGACTATGTGCTCCAGTATAAGCAGGGAAGGCCAATTAAAGTGAACGGCCTTAAGTAGGAAAGCCGAGTTGGCGGTGATGAGCTAGGAGTGTTCGTGAGCCGAGTGAATCCAAGGAGGGCTCTGTGATGTGACCACCTTGCGAGCTCTCCCTGTATACGGCAGAGGGGCGAGGACTCGAAGATTCTAGTGTGAGGATGATCTCACTTTACACCCGAAGGATAGCGATTATATGTGCCGTTCCACAGAGACTTGAGAAGGAAAGTGTTATGAGGGTGCCGCGTACGCCGTAGTAGGACATCAGAAATTCGCATATGCATTGCACTCATGGAGGATAGGTATTTTCTGACGCAATTGAGGGTCAACGTTAGAGCTTATGTCAGTTTGCTTGGTGTGCCAGCAGATAAGCTTGAGCAATAATCACCGACCGAGGTTGGTTTGGGGGCTCTTTCTATGCTTGAAAGGTCCGTGGAAAAGCATTTTCATGCACTTGGTACGGGCAGCCTTAGGCGGAAGTGATAACGATATGGTAAAGGTTGGATCAATTCTAAGTATGCGATGTTTATACGGCCACAAACGAATACCCAACAAGGAGGTGGCGAGCTGTTTTTGAAGCACATCATCAAGATAGTAAAAATGACACAGATCGATCGTGATCCCCGATTCGGGGGAAGTTCGGACCAGGTTGTTCAAGTTGCTTTCCACAGGGAGCGTTACAAGTTTTCAATAGCGGTTACATCCCCAACAGGACGACAAGGCCCGAGCTGGTTAATGCACTCGTGGAGTTATACTGGGGCATTATATGAATGCGACTCAAAGCAAGCTGGACCAAGTAAATGGACGTGGCCCAATTTTTCCTACAACTTGAGAAGAGAACGAATCCATAGGAATAGCCTTCTGAGATCGTGACGGGGTGCGACGACCGCTCACTCCAAGCATGGTTGCAAGGGCTATCGAGGATGTACAATCGGCTTTCTTACAAGTGCGGAAGAATAGCAAAATGTGCAAATTTAACACGGTTTGTTTGCATAGAGTGACAGCGGATGAAAAAATGGGCGGATAAGAAGCGACGATAAGTCGAGTAAAGGTTGGTGATGAGCTATTGGTAAAAATACATCGATTCCTATGGTATATGGATGTGGATAAAACCTGGTTTGTCAATATGGGGGACTATTTTGTGATCAAACGGTGGATCGATGACAAAGCTATAAATGGAAACTACTAGCTAAATTGAAAGTGCGTGTGCCACTTAAAATCGACCGGAATCGTGCGAGCGTGACCAAACGGAACGAACGGCGGATCGATCCAAGAATCGATCCATGAACGATCATTGCCCATGATTCGGAAGGGTCGACCCAGCGAAGATGGCATGGGCGACCGAAGGCATGATGTGAATAAGTGGTGTGTGGATCCAGAGTGGGCTACTGGAAACGAGCGACGAATGAATCAAGTAATTTGTCAAACGGGCCATCAAATGCACCATGACGGATCGACTCAGTACTCAACCGAGCGCTCGATTGGGCGGCCATGGGGAATTAACGAGCAAGATTGACGTGGATTGCTAGGCTCCGCGAATGCACGTGACATCCACTGTGACTGAGTGGTTACCTTGAGACCAAGATCTCGAAATGTCTTCGAGTTAGTGGAGCCTGGTAGTTTGCTGTCGACTTGGATGGTAACTTAGATGAGGCCTCGCGATGTGAATAGTGAAGTGATGACATGAACAATGAAGCAAGAGAGCTATTAAGGGATTTTGTGATTAATCGATTGACGACCCGAAGATCTTTTTTTAGCTAATTTGCTTGTGTGTAATGGATCGAATCCCTTGTAAAGGATACTCTAATTTTGAAATAGAAAAGAGCCTTCTTACGTTCTCCTCTTGCTTTGTGCGGCTGGTGGGGAGTGTATATGGAGCAGTGGCGCGAAAAAGGCGGCTCAGATTTAGTCTGAATGCGCAGCGGTAGGTTGAAGACGCTAGATAAGCGGCCGTGAGCACGTCTGTTGCCCGGATCAATTCTTTTAAGCCTTCTCTCGGGATGCGGGATCTTGGGATACGCGAAGTGGTAGTGAAGTTAGATGAAATTAGGGTTGGTATATGGCATCGCCCCTTATATATGTTTTCCATTTCTCGAGTTTTACCTAGGGGAGAATATTCCTATCGAAGGTGCTCGCCCTGACGTGAGAATACTTGTGAAATAACTTGGGTGAAGCAAACGAAGAATCGAATTGTCGAGCCCTTTGCAATTAATGTCGATTGCTCTAAGAAAAATCGATAGAGAAATAAAACGGAGAACAATAAAGGTCCCAAGGATATACGTCGTTCGTTTCGAATACGAACCTACGTCCACGGAGAGCCAACAAAATAATCTACAAATAAATCGGAGAATTACGGGATTCCAATTACTAGCAAGGGCCAAGCTGCTTTCCCCGATTCTGGATTATACACTGATATCCGCGTGTTTAATAACTCAACTCAAAGGACTCCATCCGATGAACGAAACCTCTCCCGAGCTCTAAACTCTTGTAGTCTCTTGAGCTCTTATCCTCTGCCCTATCTAACACAGAGGTCTTTACTCCCTCTCGCGGGATAAAGCAAGGAGACAAGAAACATCATCATTAGATTTCTTCTTGAAAAGTTCTGAAGGTATGATACTTTACTTGTTTCCACGTTAAATGCATGATCCATGAGGAATCCAATAATGACACGCTGCGTACATGGGCAGCCCCATAGGCCATAGGAAAGAAATGGACGTGCACTCTTTCGATGCCTTCACTTTTCTTTGTCCGGGCCAAGTAATGAAAAAGCTTCTAGCGAGAGAAGAAGAGACAAAGGCAAGAACAACAAATAGAGCTCCATCTTTATTGAGCGTGCAGCTGCTTTAATGTTATGATTTTCATATGCTTCATTCTTTTTGTCGCAAAATAAATCTTATGATTTTGCTTGTTATCCGCGCATGAAGAGAACGACAGCCCATGGATTGAAGCAAGTATATTTCACTTGTGTCAAGTCTCGGAAACGAGTTTAAACTCGAGACACAATTTTAACAATCCGACTGGTCAACGTTTGCAGCCGTCATTATACTAATTATTCATGCTAAAGGTCCAGACGCCTTTAAGAGAGGCTCATACTCTACAACACCGATTGAGCTCTCAGCAGAGCCTGAGCTTCGCGAAAGGCCCGGCCTCAGCGCATATCCGCCGGGAGTTCCCATTGTTGCTATTCTCATAACAACAATAATGGCTTTATTTATGACATCTCGAATAAAATAGTACACGATGTGGATATGCTTTGTTAATTTCATGCTATATCCGATTATAAATCGGATATATCGCACCTTGGTTGTTACAATGTATTGTTACGCTTGTACCAGTCCGGGTCCAAGGTCCGAAAAAAAACCTCTCAGCCAATATCAGCCTCTTTCGCTACAAGGTCGGTGCCAATGTATCTTCGCCTCGCTGAGGATACAAAGAACATGATCCTGGCAAGGATGCCTTTCAACTCTATTGTACCACTCGCTAGCGTAAATGCGTACGCGTGCTAACGATTGCGGCCATCCAAGTTACCTACACTGATGCGAATCCGCATATCATGTGGTCTTATTGCCATTCCCGTCTCTTCGATGTATAATACCAATGTTTGCATCCTATTAAATATCGAGGATCCATTTCGTAGCTTCCCGACATGTCTTACATGGGTGTTTCATGTACCGGCGACAATGCTTGCGCCTAGTGAAATGTCAAACCTAATGCATACCATGGCGTACACAATCTTATCCACCTGAACTAAAATATGAAACACAGGGACATATGCTTCTCCTCTGCTTGGAGTCCACATGGATAACTTATCAAAAAAGTTTAAAATGTGTAGCTAAAGTGTGCCTTAAAGATTTTGCATGACTAGTTAAATTGTGTCGGGATATTCTCAATATATTTCTTTTGCAAGGATAGACCGCAAAAATCCTACAGCCACTTATAACGCAAATTCTCTATACCTAATATCTTTTTTAGCAAGACTCTAAATCTTTCATTTCAAACTCAAAGACTCAACTCGCCGCTTCAACACATCAATATCAAACATTTATTTAGGCTAGCTATTGACATGTCATCAACATAATAAATCGTATAAAATCAAAGATCCATCCTCCAGTCTCCTTAAATAAAAACACAGCTATCCAACAAACTCTTCGAATAGTATTGACTAGCCATAAAAGGGTCAAAACGCTTATACCACTATCTAGAGAATTTGTTTTCAACCCCATACATAGATTTCTTTAATAAGCAAATATAGTCCTCCCTTACCCCCGAATAGCAAATCTCTCCCTGTTGCCTCATATATAATTTTTCCTCCAACTCACCATGAAGAAATGCCGTTTTTACATTTAGCTACTCTAGCTCGAGATCCTGCAAGAACTAAGGCAAGTAATGCATGAATACAAGTATGTCTTACCACGAAGAGAATATCTCATTGTAGTCTATGCCCTTCTGCTGAGTATATCCCGCAACGAGGTCTTCGCTTGTACTACCGCCTCACACAGGAATGCCCTCCTTTCGCTTGTACCCATTTCCACCGAACAATCTTTTGGCTTTTGGGTACTTTGACCAGACTCCATGATCCGATTTTGGTAGAGTGATTCTATTTCTCACTCATACTTTGTAGTCACTACGATGTACTTAGCACTAGAATCGCTTCGAGTAAGATGAAGGGTCGCCTCGCTCTACTTCATTACCTATAATCAATACATAGGCAATGCCAAAATAACCGTAATATACCGGTGGTTTGATTTGCACTTTTTCGTCTCGCTTTCATGACTACATTGTGCTACTGTATGGTTATTTTGTATCACCATCTTTAGGAATTGTGGCCATATCCTGAGCCTCTTCCTCTATTACCTTTGAAGTGTCCAGAAGCTTTACTTGAAGCTCCACCTTACTTCGACACCATGATCTGTTTGCTTCGCTAGTTAGTCTCAAGACTCCTCCTTTGAAGCATTATACTTTATCGAAGATCATGTCCCTCGCAAATTATTAAATGGGGCGATTTGGGATCAGCACACCACAACCGAGAAACCTTTCACCTCTTCCGCATAACCCAAAATATGCACTTTTTTGCCCCCTCTTCTCAAGCTTACCATCCTCGCATGAGCAAACGCGACATTTGAATATCTCAATCAAGAAATCAACGAATTTCCCCGACCATACTTTCTTAGGAGTCTTTCACTTGATAAATGAAGATGGAGATCAATTAACCAGGTAACATGCCACATTCACTACTTCGGCCCAAAATTCTTTGCTTAGTCTCGCATGCGAAAGCATACACTGAGCTCGCTCAAGTAAGGTTTTGTTCTTCCGTTTCTGCAACGCCATTCTCTTGTGGTGTCTTGGGAACTGTACGGTGTCTCACGATCCATTCTTTTTTGGTAGAACTCGGCAAAATGCTTACTACGTAACTCAATGCCGTCATCGATTGTTCAAATCCTTTATAACATAAAAGAGCTCCGTTTTGCCCACATTGCTACGGCATCTTTCTCATGGGCTATCTCTATTAACACCTCATCCGATAGGTTTAACAAGATTATGCTCCTACCCTTTCTCATCGCCTCCTCCGTCAAGCATCTTTCATTGTATCGGGCAACTTAGCCTTTCCCTCCAATGCCTCGGCCAAATCTTGAGTTGTCAATGGCGTCTCCATCTTGACGTTTCATAACTAAAGTTATTCCTCCTATTAAATTTCTCAACTTCACTTTTATTTCAAACATAATTGCAAAGTCTTAGCCTCGATACCAATTGTTGTGAAATAATCGAGACCTGCACGGAATCGGATTGTCAAGCCTTTTCAATTAATGTCGAGAGCCGTAGAAAAATCGATAGAGAAATAAAATCGGGAACAATAAAGGACGCAAGATATACATGGTTGTTCGAATGTCGAAACCTATGTTCACGGGAGAGCCAACAAAATAATCCACTAATAAATTGGAGAATTACAGGATTATAATCACTTGCACTCAAGTGTTTCTCAATCCTAGAATATACACCCGATACCCACAAAGGTTTAATAACTCAACTCAATGAACTTACGCGATGAACAAACCTCTCCAAGCTCTAGACTCTATTCGCTCTTTTGAGCTCTTGTTCTCTTACCCTATCTTCACAGAGGTCTTTGCTCCTTCTTATGGATAGGTGAAGGAGATAAGAAAACATCATCATTAGATTTCTTATTGAAAAAGTCCATGAAAAGATCTTACCTTTCGGTTCCCACATTCACCATAATCCATGGGGAATCTAATGATAATGGATGGTGGATGGTGGATAGCACCCACAAGTAATAAGGAAAAGAAATGGACGTGCACTCTTCGACTTTCACTTTTCTCTTATCGGGCAAGTGATGAAAAGCTAACAAAGATACAAGAGCATAAAGGCAAGAGGACAAATGGGGCCCAATCTTCATTGAGCATGCACTTTTTTAATGCTAGGATTTCCATATCCTTCATTCTTTCTATATGAAAATAAATCTTATGATTTTACTTGTGATCCCGCATGAAGACAAAGGATGCGCGTGGATTGAGCAAGAAATACTCCACATGTATCGATCTCGTAAACGGGCTCAAAATCGAGACACAATTTTAATAGAATCCATGAAGCCCCGTTCGCTACGAGCCTAAGTAAGGGCCGTAATTCTCGGCAGCGTAGCTCACAAAGATCCCTCTCTGCATGGCTCCAAAAGTGGCCTTTGCAATGGGGTCCCGATGAAATGGAGGGTAGAAGCAAAGGCTGATCGAGATCAATATTATGTCTACTCGCTGCGCCACGACAACATGTCGCTACCATTACAACGTTCTTCTTCAAAGCACACTTTATATATAGCCTAATGAGCATATGGAGCCATGCCACTTGTCGTGCCTTTGGCCATACCGAAGCGTATTGGCTAGCCGCACAGAGCACCAGCCGCTGTGTTGGTGTGTGAGTATTGTGTCTAGTAGGGGCAAATGGTTCCACGATCACAACTTTCTTAGCCAAGCGGATGAAGGTCCTAGCGCCGATCAATTTGTTATTACATGGGAAACGGTTGAATTCGCACCTCCCTCTCCATTTGATTGGCGAAGGTGGCATTCATGTCCGCCGAATGAAGGATGGTTCGGAAGTACACCTGAATCTAGGACACCGATGATAATTTCCATTCACCGTAATTAAACCATGGAAAGATCCATGAGGCGGTGGTAAGCTCAAGAACTCGGGTCATGTGGTGTTTGGAGCTTATATATTTGGTCCAAGTGAGCCGTTACAAATCCAAGCTTATTCTACATTGTAGCGACTTACGTCGAGCATTTAGCCTCACTGTAAAGTCGGTCATCGCATATCGGTATTAGTAAAGCAAGTGCCTTCTTTTCTACTGAGGCGAAAGAGCTTGCAACAAGAACGAGAGGTACGGATCTCTAAATCTTCCAATTCCAACCCAAAAAGGGTAGTGGCATTGAGGGAGACTCACATGGACTATGTAGATTTGCAAGTTATTGCTCTTCAATGGAGTCGAAGCTCACATTTATGCTTGGTAAGCATGAGCTCATCCCTACCTTGGAGGAGTATAGCGTGTTTATTGGTAAGTCTCTTGTTCTTGAGCTTATTAGCCCATACTTGAAAGGGATGCCTCACGAATTTTAGTCGAATTTCGATGGTTGATTTGCCCATCGTACAAAGGGTTTTAAAAGCAAACTATGGGCATTGCTCTTTCACTTTTCTCACAGACTATTTTAACAGTCCGATCCTTGCAAAAGGAAAAAGTATTTATACTAGCATTTTTTGGATTAATCATTTTTCCTTATCACAAAAATTCTGTCATTCCTCACTCCGACACATTTTGTTCAACAAGTTTGTGAGGAGAGGAACTTTGTAAATGCTATTTCGGCCGAAACCCTTATTTCTTTCAATAATTTTAGGCGGGGCAAGTATAAGGTCGTAAGAGCCCCCGCCGAGCTATTACAAGTCCGGTTTCTATCATATAACGAAGAATGTCAAGGGCTCATGTCATTGCCACTCTTAGAAACTTTGCCCCTCCATTAGTCATTTTCAAAGAAAAGCGAGTAATACCCACGATTATCATTTTTCTAAGTGGCTAAAACTCATGAGGAATCCATCATGCAAGTCCCTTTAATGGCACGCTAGTGGTTCCAATGTAAGGAGGCTCGCCTACCCTCGGTCGCAATGGATCGGTCCCCCTTTTGGGTATTCTTGGAGTAGCTGAATATTATCCATCCCGAGTCATTCATCGGTTTCGATGCGTCCGAAAGATGCCTCCCCCTCTACCGGCCGCCTGCACAGACCTGAACTTTGAGAACCTTATGACGGATCATGAACGATGATAGTAATCACCACCCGATACCTATAGGGCACTGTCAACCGATCAAACTTAGTTTCCCAAGGAAGCCGAGGAGCTCTTGAGGAGGCCTATCGGTCCACCAAGGAGTATTGGTAGAAGCACTCCATTCTCGAAAAGTAGTGCCCGAAGCTTCTCGATGTCACCCCATCCGATGTACGAACAATGAGCTTAGGCGATCGCTAGTCGAGAAGCTCATGAAGAGATCATCATGGCGAAGAAGACCATCAAGCCATTGAAGACTCAAGCCGGCCCCCAACCCAAGAGATCGAAGAATGGAGCCGGGCCCTCGAAGTGATAGGCTTTTAGTTGTTCGAGTCTCGTAATTTTTTTGTTTTGCTTTATTAGGTCTCTTGTTAGGGAATTTTCGTCGGATTTTAGACTTGTTACCTTTGATTATACTTTCAGTCAGTAATTCGGTCTTGTTTCTAGGCGATCTTGCTGTTTTTTTCGAATTGTTTCACCTCGTTCGAGTGGTATTCAATTTCTACACTTTAAACAAAAAATGTTCATAAGATCTTGAACCACAGTATAAACAATTTTCGTGGTAATCCAATATATTTTCTATTTTTTATGGAATTAATGGCCGGAGTAGAGCAGGCTGGAATTTTACACGTTTTCGGACTCCATAATAATTTTGCAATTTAACGCTGAAAAAAGTGCATTTTTGCGGAACCGCTGAACTTGAAAGTTGTATATTTATGTTTCAACTAACAGCCTGCAAAGTTTCATAATTTAACTCACACTCTAAGGGGATCCTTCATTATTTTTATAACATGCGGATGAAACAGTTTTCTAAATGTGATTTTTCGAAAAAAATACATTAAACTGTATTGATCCACTCGTTTCTAGCCTAATTACTCTACATGAAAGTTATTCATCAGCCTCTTGACTACAAGCTCGTAATATTTCGTACCTTTTTTTTATCGTATTTTGATTTTTCACGAATTGTTCGCTGAAATCGACGAAACTGGAATTTCCTGCTCAATGTCTGTCACAAGTTAAGTTTGAGTGGTGTTCACAAGTCTAGATTAGCCATGGATTGACTCGACATCTCTCACACGTTGTACTCATCACATGATCGTCCCTTTTAGGTAATTTATCATGAATCCTTCGCATATTACTCGATCGATCGCAAAGAGGATGGCCGATATCTACGCCCGTCGTCAATGTCGCCCTGGATGAGAAACTTGGCTGCTGACGGAGTGCTTCGAAGGGATGATGTCCCAAAAGATGGAAGAAATGATGGCTGCCTTTACCGCCAAGCTTCAGCCACCCTACTTTGGCCTTGCTACTAGGCCTTTCCATTCCAATTCCTCCAAGAGATAATACCGGCAAAATCCCTGGAAGCTGCTCCTTATCGAGATAATGCCTTCTAGAAGACATGATCATCACGAGGCACGAGCTCGAGCGCACCACCCTTGGTCCTAGTTCCCAAGCCAATCCTATAGCTATGGAGATGAAGAATGAGACGGCCAAGCTATTGGCCCGGATGGAGCAGAGGATCCGAGAGGTTGAGGGTATGCATAATATCTCTCAAATTGATTTCTCTGTCTTCTTGAAGGTCAGTGTGCACGATAAGTTTAAAATGCCCGATTTCGAGAAGTACGACGGCACTTCCAACCCGGGCAAGCATGTCCAGATATACCAAGCTAGGATGAGCAAGTATGCAGCTAACGGCCCTATGATGATTCGGACTTTCCAGGCCGGTCCGAAAGATGCAAGGCTATGAGATGGTACATGGACTATGAAATCTCTAACAAGGAGAAGCTGGGAGAAGGCGGCTAATGCTTTTGTTAAGCATTTTAGTTTCAATTTGGATGTTCTCATTTCTAGAGAAGACCTAGAACGGCCAAAGATGAAAAAAAGTGAAACGATTGAGCAAGACGCCACCAAGGTGGAGGAATCCGGCATTTCGGCCTAAAGCCGGTACCTCCTGAGTGAGAGCTCATGAAGTTGTTTGTTTTCACTTTACCTCGAGACGATGCGGTCACGAATCCTTGGATCTATCGCAACGTTGTTCATCACCTCATTGCGATGGTGAAGAAATCGAGAGTGGCATGAAGAAAGATTGGTATGGGGATCTTTGGTGCGCTTAGCTAAAACAGTTCGATGAGTAAATAAAGGCAAAGAATTCGTCCTACAAGTGAATGTCACTTATACTTAGAAGTCTCAAGTCCAAGCGCCCAAGATTCAAACCCTTAATCAGCGGTGGAGAATTTTAATACTCAAGGACAAAGAGGATACAAGTGCAACCGACAAGTATACACCATTGTCCTGGTACTCTTTCTCGGTCTTGGCCGTCCTATGTAAGAAGGACTTATTTTCAACGAGCCCGTGCGATCGTATTATGCAACTTTTGCAAGGTACAACCCGACTAAGAAATGTGACTACCATTGAGGAGAACTCGGACATGATACAGGACGGTTGTTATGTACTCAAGAATCACATCCAGGACTTGCTCGACTCCGGGACATTTTCATTCTAGAATAATGGTCACCGAATGTTCAAAATAATCGGTTGCCCAATCATTCGAGCAATGTTTGAGAAATCATTGGTGGAGATGGGCGTTGGCCCTCAAGAGTAACTATTTTTCAGTCTTTGATTTCCCTATGTAGGAACTTTTATTATTTTCTAGGATTTCCCTTTTCATTCCATGTTGCACTTTAGGACTTCAATTTCAATAATATGTAATTCGATTGATTTAGTATCAACAAAATTACATATGTTTTTCATTATATTTTGAATCTTGTCACAAGTATCTCAAACTAACCCGATGACGATAACCAACTATAAAAAAATATGTCATCTATGGTAAGCACCGAGGGTTGGGCTTCTTCAAGATATTTGGTCCAGAGGTTTTCTAAAATCAAAATGTTTTGTAAAATTTTAGAAATGACGTTGTGTGCTTAACCCTGTTTATCTATTTGACTCCTTTATAGATGTTTCAGGAATTTCCAAGGGGCAAGAACAAACCGTGTATCAAGCTATTAGATAGTCAAAGCTTAATCATTGGACCATGTCCCGACATGCATCCCGATCTTAAGAGGAACCTATCTCTCACCGTGTCCGATCATTCTTGAAAAATAACATCCATTTTCCTCATCGCAGGATCAACGAAAGGAGCAAGCTTATCATGAACTCCCAACTTCGGGCACATCCGGGGCACTTCTAATCCCTAGTTATGGTAATACCACGATCATTGGACATTCCGATAGAAAATGGGATAAATCGACAGCAAACTCCGACTTGAAAAAGGAAATATCTCTTTCTCTATCTTATGTTATTCTCAATATGACACTCTTTTTCCTCCCTGCGGAGCACATGATTAACATATGGTCATCTCCGAACAATGGAGCATCTCGAGTCCTCGATTGACCGATCTCATGCGCATTTCTCTTTATACGAGGCAATCCATTGTCTTCCCATTCCTTGAGATTTCTTTCACATCCGAATATACTTGATTTGCACTCCTTTTTAGTATGAATAATTAAATCAAATTGAATTTCATAAATTTCATTTCATCAAATTTTTGTCTACATTGCTAATCTTCATTGGTAGATAATTTAAATCGGGCAATCTCTATTGTCCAAATGATCATATTGAATGAGAAAATCTCGGGATGACGAAAGGCAAGCCATTTTCATACACATCCCGCATTTCTAATCCCCAAAGGGTGAGTGAGAACTTCCATGCTCACAAGGTAAAGGGTTATCTCGCGAAAAGTATGATGACCAAAATAACGAGAGGCATTCATTTCCTCTATCCATACACTACAAGTTGCCATTTACTTAACCCCCTTTGAACAAGTGGTTTCATTTCATACCCCGTCAAGAACAACCCTACATTGGGGCACTTCTCATGAAAGTCCAAAGAATGGCTAAAATTTTCTTGCTTTCACTTGCATCAATCTTCAAGTCTATTTATTACATGTGAGTTCCATGTTAGTTCAAGTGCCTTCGACATGACGAAGTGCATTTCTTTGCTATACCATACACACTTGATCCATTGCTTAACCAAATTTGAGTGGCGATTCATTCTTATATTCGATTGGTGATCATCCTCGTGACGAAAATGGAAGTTATCTCAAAGCATCGACGAACAAGGAATGAAGTGCCTTAGGGCATGCTCGAACAATGAAATGTGCGGAAGACTCGGAGATGAGACCCTTCCTTCCTTCAAAAACAAAAACTCTCTCAAAAGAAAAAGGGAAGAAGAGAAAAACGAGAGTATGGAGTAAGAAAAGCAAAGGCCGACAATACGAGAAAATCCTAAGCAAAAAAAAAAAAAGATAAGTACAACTTTGAAAGAAAAAGGGCCCACTCCCGTAAAAAAAAAAGAGCTATCTCAAAAAATATCCGGAAAGGAAAGGAGGTCTCGGCTGAATTTGCTCACAAAATGTTCTTATAAAATGTTCTTCAAGAAAGATCATTTTTTAAGAAGATCGATAAAGTTGCTCATTGGGCAACAAAGCACCCATGCTCAAAGTGTCAAGGATGGATGATCATCAATCTCATTATCATACAACCCTCTTGTTGTGAATAGGCCTTTTATTTCCAAGCCTACCCTAAACCTACGTTACAACCTTTACCAAGTCTCTTCATGATAGGGTACTTGAGTTAACGTAGGATTTCAAATGTTTATAAATAACGCTCGAAGAAGTGCGAGCAAGATCACTTTATCTCATTTTTGCGGGGTTCCTCACTTGTAAACCCAATGCAGCTAGTAACGATCTCATTTCATTTTATGGCCAAATGACTCACATGAATCCCCTTGAATGAACCTTTAACCAAGCCTCGAATTACAGTCCTTGCAAATGACCTCTCGGATTGATCTAGTCATACCGATTGCAAGAATACCCCGACCCTTGTCAAGTATGATGATGACAGTTCCGAGTGTTTCTCATACCCGCATTAATGGTCGGGTTTTCAAAAGCTTTTCATGAGAGTGAGTGAAAACTTTTTCTAACTGAAGGTTCATCATTCAATTTGATCAAATTTGTCAAATGGGTTAGACATATTCCCCTATTGATGAATTCCCCGGTGAAGTTTTATGATGCAAATAGAAGCTCACATGATTTGATAATTTATGATGTTGCATTTGCTCAAAATTGCACCACAAGTGATTAAGCGAGGTGTGATTCAGTAGGCCCGTCTTGCTTCGTTGTCATGCGTTTGGAAAATCTAGGTAATTTTTTGAATCCTTTTCAAATTAATAGCTTTACTCATTTTGGTTGTCATTTTGACCTCTTGTGTTTATATCGACAAGATTCAGGCAACACCCTTCATTATATTGACACCGATTCAAGACGGGTAATATACCCCTTACACTTATTCCTTTTGGTTCACAATGGATTTGCTCTCGTGACATCCTTATCTAGCTCATAATTGATTTGCTCTTGTGGTGCGGATATTCATTCAACTCATGATTAACTTCATGAGATAATTTATCGAACCAAGATCGATTTACTCTTGTGGCCTCGATAAATTCTTATTAAAGTCATTATCTCGATTTGCTCTTATTGCTTTAATATTTATCTAGTTCATGATCGATTTGTTCTTGTGATATCGATATTTATCCTTCTCATGATTGACATGCTCTCATGAGATATTTATCAAACTAGGATGGATTTGCTGTCGTGGTTATGATAAACTTTTATCAAGTTCATTGATGGATTTGCTCTCGTGTTCTTGATTTCTTTTATTCAATTCATAATCTCGATTTGCTCTTATGATCCGAATATTTTTCAATCCATAATCTCGATTTGCTCTTGTGATCTAGATATTTATTCAACTCATGATTAACCTCATGAGATAATTTATCAAACCATTGATGGATTTGCTTTGGTGGTTTCGACAAATTTTTATTAAAGTTATAATCTCGATTTGCTCTTGTGGTTTTAATATTTATTCAGTTCATAATCTCGATTTGCTCTTATGATCCGAATATTTCTTTGACTCATAACGACGTAGTTCTTGTGATCTAAGCACATTTCAACTCTACACATATCTTGCGCTGTCCCGCATCGGAGGAAAACCTCTAATAACGGGTAAGGCCTTAGTACCTTAAGATCCTCTTATGATCTTAGTTCTTTTTTCGATTCACAACGACGTAGCTCTTGTGATCTCGGAAAGCATATATTCAACACTATACATATCTTGCGCATTTTTCGCATCATAATGAAACTTCGGTAACGTATAAGACACCTTGTACCTTAAAACTCTTGCATCCGTAAAGAGCTTGAAACTTAAGGGAGTCATCAGCATCATGAGGTATTTGGTAAAACAAGTATTTTCATATGCAATTCATGTGCAAATTTCTCTAATACATTTCATGGAAGAAGGAAGTTTTGCGCGCACTATTATTTACAGTCGGCATGTCATGCATCATTTTTTTTTACATTAGAAAATGGGATTAAAAACTCCCACAAAAAAAATCACTTGCAAAATTTAGGTTTCAATTTTGGGTATTTGAACAAAACCTCGTGAGCTTCCACTCAAAGAGGGGTAGCTGTTGACACCTAAATTTTGATTTTAGCAAATCATTTATTTAAGCATAAAATGAGAATTAGTCATAATTCTCGAAAAAAAATTAACTTTTCATGCACTTGCATATTTATTTTCATTCATTCATGCATGCCACTTTCATTTAGGATGAGTCAATTGAGCTTAATTTGATGACAACTAGACGAGACTCGGTTTGAGAATCTCGATTATCGCAAGAGGAGGTGCCGAATTTGAATGGGCCAATGAGACGTAGTTTTGAGCTCAATTCTGTCTATTCAAGCTGAATTTGATAATTAAGGCTTTCAGTTAAATGTTCATTATTCAGAGAAACCTTAATTGGAGCCCAAAAATTTGAGATGAGCCCATAATGTGATTGAAAATTTCGATCAAGGCTAACTCATGGGTGTGCCGAATTCCCGTGATAATGTGGACCCGGTTTTAACTTCAAATTAGCTCATTCTAAACATTTAATTGAGTGAAGCCTCTAGTTAATTATCCATTTAATTAACTAGAACACAATTACGCCCAAAATTGCACTCTAAACCCACAAAAAGGCCATTTTCGGCTATTTTTTGCCCCATTACCCCTTTGGCCGAAAATTGCATAGAGTCCTAGGAGATTTGGACTCTTCCAAACTTGAAATTAATTAGAATTTTCATCAATTAAGGATCCTTAACATAAAGAGTTTTATTGGATCAGGGAACTTATCTAGCTAGAGTTTTAGTGGATGTGAACCCTTACAATCTAATGGTCAACGACGAATCCTACTCTAGCTAGGATTGACGATCCAACGATCCCTAATGAGTCCTACTCCTATTAGGACTTGTGAACTAAAGTTCTATATATACAAGGCCTTGCTCACACTAATTCCCGTCGGCACATTGAGAGTTCGGCATTCCCATATGGTACATATAAAAAATTCGGCAATCTCAAGAGCAAGAGAGGTCAGCGGTCGAACCCCTCATGCAAGTCCGTTGAAGTATTTGGTGTTCATCCATGGTGTGAAGGAAAAGGAGAGGAGCAGACGAAAAAGGGGATTCTTTCATCGATTTTTTTTATTTTCTTTTCTCTAGTTCCTTGCAATCTCACTAGGCACGTGTAGAGTCAGCTGGTCAGCATTTGAGGATTACAAGTGGCTAGTAATTAAAGCTGGTTTCTCCTACGATTGGGCGCACATCACCAAACTCCTTTCGGCGTCCGCAAGCTCCGAACCGACTTTGCTCACCCGTGTGCGACACCACAGCCACATCTCCGACCACCAGCAGCCTTGTTGGTGTCTCATCTCGGACTCTAGCAATTAGCATCAAGCCCCGACGTCCCAAGGGTCAATCGCGATCGAAACCGCCCATGTGCAGTCCTAAAATCGCCGATGTTCAGCCAATGTTCGACACCAAATTAATGTTGATTAGCCTTGTTTTTGTCACTACTTGAAGCTCTAATCTTTCCCCTATTTGTGTTAGTTCGTTCGGGTAGGCTTTGGCGATAAATTGAGCTCGAAAAGGTGCGATCTCGGACGAAGATCCTAGGTTGCGCACATGCTGGGTAAATTTTTCTCAACTTTCGATTGCTAAATCACACTTGTTTGATTGGTAACTTGTGTTGTTGTTCTTAGATCTCTTTGAATAAATTGATTTTGCAATAAAAGTAGAAGAATTCAAGCCTTTTTTACTATTCCATGCTAAAGCCGGAAATTGGATTTTTGGTGAATTGAATCCATGTGCACCCTTAGCCGAATTGGCCTATGCTCACGTTGATCCATGTTTTGAATTAGTTAATTGACATTATCCATGGACTTCGATGTTATCTCCCATGTGCCTAGACCCTTCGGAAAAATTAAATCATACGCCTTAGCCGTGATCTCACGGAATGGGATGGTGATTTAGTATAAAATTTCGTGTTCTTTCCCTTTAGCAAAAGGGACGTTATTTTATACTCCTATCCACATAATGGCTCAAATCTTCGAGGATGTAGTGGATAAAAATTCTTCCCTAACCCAAATCTTTGGGATGAGTGAATTTCTTCAGAAAAATTGAAAATTTAAAGGTATATTATGGGAATTTTTATTTATTTTTGTTCAAATTTTTGATTGTTTTTGATTGTTTTTATTTTGCGAGAAAATACAAAAAAAAAATCAAATCATTTTATCATACAATTCATTTTTTTTCAATTAATCATCAAATTCACATCGATCAATCGAAAAGGCTTTTTCATGAAATTGGTACCGAAATGGCATTAATGTTCTAAATTAATATAACCAAGTCCCCGAACTCATTTTTCTATGGTCCGTAAAAATAATATAATTCTCCCGCTATTTTATTAAGGTTTCTAATCAACCTTCCGTAAATGGTTAGTGGCGGCTCTAATTGGATATTTTTAAGTTGCGATTCGGTAGGACTTGGGAGGGTCCGAATTAGGTTAGTTAATTTAATTAACCTGATAATTCATTAGTCTAATTTTAGGTCGCGACAGGAGGTTACTATTTTATCATTTTTTCAAGGACTTGGCTGAGATTCCTTCTTGGGCTGGATCATACAGTACTAGTTGGGTGTCCCGGGCTGTCTGAATACTAGCGTTTCCTCTTTTTCCCTACTTAGTGTTCCAGCTTCCTGGTTTGCTCTACTCTCTATACCTGGCTCCCCATCATCCATTTGGGTATCGTTCATTGGTGTTTCTGGAACAAACTCAGTTTCTTCAGGCTCAGGCACTTTTTTTCCATTGAAAATGTCCCAAAAAGGACTAGGTGCTCGTGCGTCTGCTCTCAACCAATGGCCAAAATTGCCCACTATATTCTCCTTCAGTCTTGATTCCTCATGTGGCACTTCCTTACAAGCAGTAGCGTAGTGTCTAATACGCCCACAAAAATAGCAATAGTGTGGGAGCCTTTCGTACTTTTAATCCACCCAAAGTTTCTTGTAGCCCAAATTGACAATAGTTCCCGATTTCAAAGGGGCAGCCAGGTCCATGAAGACTCTAGCCTTCCCTATTTTGTGGGGATTGCTGCCTTTGGACTCTATTTTCACTTCTATAACGTTGCTACCTTGGCTGCCACAATTTGCACCACATCTTCCGTCATCCTTCCTGGTAAAGTCATACCTGTGCTCAGAAGTGTCCGGTTCACATTGTTGGAGAACAAGCAGATTGCTCGAGAAAGACCAAGGGCCGGTGTCTAGCACTCTCCTTTTTTCAGCCACTGAGTAAAATTTGAAAGAGAAGAATCCTGACTCTATCCATGCACATTCCACGGACTCCCGCTTCCGCGCCTTTTTCATAGTGCTTTGAAAGGTCTGGAAATTAACATTTGGTCTCGAATACAGCCTCCCATATAGCGTGAGCTCGCATTCCTTCTGTTTCTCAGCTGGTATATCACTTTTTATCACTGCGACATTATTTTCAGACCACATTCTACCCAATACAGCCAACCGGGCCTCACTATGACACTCCCCTTCCATTCTTGTTTATGAGGACAGGCTTATCAGTTATGTGGTACAGGGCGCAAGTGACCTTACATAATTTCACTCTCAGATTGGTAACTTAAAACTATCTTTACTGCAGGGACAAGGTAGCCACAACACTTACTCTCCATAAGGAATCTCGACAGCAGTAAGCAGCCACTCTTCTCGTCCAGAATCTAGGATGCACGACTCCAAACACAGGGAACCGCAGAATGGGCTTAGTCTTGGTGAAGCTATTGCGAGGGCAGATCGGATGGATGGGTGGATGGATTGAAGGGGGCTCGGTTTCAAAGGAAAATTTCACTGGAGCGTATGAGAAGTAACTGGGCCGACGCCCAGCTTAGGGCCTGCATGAAATATTATGATTGGAATGGAATTGGGTAATGGTAGGTTTTTAGGATGGATGGGTTTTAGGATGCATTGAGTAATGGGGGTTTTGGGGCAAGGTAAGGTTTAACGCAAGGTAGGGTTTTGCAGGAACTATCATCATGGGGATAGGGAGAAACTCTTCAGGCGATTGGTAGGAAATCGAGACCCGCTCCAAATGCCGTGGTTCGCAAGCTCAGAAGTAGTATCCCTTTCATTTGTGATCGGGTATCTTCTCGCTATATTTGGTTGCATAACTTGCATTCTGTCTTGGAGGTGCTGCGATTGGTGACTAAATCACCACAACTCCTACGCATGCAAAAGAAAGAAGTGGAAGAAGAAGAAAACCGCCGAGTGTAGACATCATGGAAACCTCGACCTTGACGTAAGCTATCGAGATCGTATGTTTTGACTTTGAGTTAGAATCAAAGTTAGTTTGTTGGTACCACAGTGTGCATGTTATATGCTAAATGTGACAATCAGCGCGCTTGTACAGATATTAGTTTACGAACTTAGTATTTGTAAATGACACCTATTAGCTTACAATCTTAGTAGTTGTAATGATGCAAAATTGACATTTGATTTCATGACTCCATGCCAACTAGGATTACCCTACGCGTGCTTGAAACAAGTTCTTTTCTAACATACTAAAAGATGCTTCATTATGTTCCTCAAATATCTTCTTTGTTCGGGTGGGAATCTTTTCAAGCAACATCTGGTCTAAACTTTACCAAAAAAATTGAGCCATTAGCCCTGTCGTGGATTTATTTCCATTTTCAGATAGATATTCTCCAATAAAATACTATTCTTATAATGTTGACCATGAAATGTAATGCAGGAGGAACTGCGTGACAAGATCATCGCAACGGTGAAGCAATCGGCTGCACTTACTCGTCCGGGTGCTGAGAATTTAGATTTATTAGCTAGATAGTACATATCAATATTTTCATTCTACTTCCGTATTTCTAGTTTGATCATGAAAAGTTGCTTGCAATAACAGATGAATGCTGATAAAAATTTGCCAATTTGATGTGCAAATTTTAGCTAGATGGTACGTATCAGTACCGATGTATGATTTATTCGGCAGTAGTCACCGTTGCTTCTCTTCGCTTGCCAATTTTGAAGGGTATATCATGGTGAGAAAGAATGAACTATAACGGGTGGAGAACGGACAATGAATAACCTGCTGAGAACAAGGCATCACTTTTTCATTACAATTGAAGACTCAAAATAATACCCAATTTTCATTGAAAGGATGGTCTTGTTTATTGTCAATGACATTCCCATCTGAAGCAGTGGCGTCCTTCATCATTCGTCGTCGTCAGCCACCGCTTCTCGCTATGTCGGGGTCTCTTTACTGCTCCGGCTCTGTTTCATGGCCGAGAAGAAGAGCAGAGAGCTTCGATCCTGTCTAAAGTTCACGCAACTGAGTTTTGATTTTGGTCATCGACAATCTTCCGAACATCGGTCATCGACAATCTTCCGAGCATCGGTCATCGGCCCATTGGACAATCTTGTTTCATCTCGCGTCGTTAACAAGCTAAACTCAGTCTCGAATCTTCCCTATTTTGAAAACTTTATCTATATTATCCAAACTATATGCACGGCACTTGCACGACCCGTGAAATTTTTTGCTAGACCTTCCACAATCGTTGGAAACATGATTCCATTTGCCTTCCCATTTGCCTAAATCATATCCAACTCCAACATTCTTAGAGATGGAGGGTCGTGCAATGTTGAGTTTAAATTTCTGCTCGTGCTCGCGTTAGACTTCCGTTGAGAGAATGGAATCTTATTCGATCTGAAAAAAGATTCGCCTTAAATGAAGTAAAGTCATGCAGAAAACAATTGTACATTCCAAATAAGAAGAATGAAAAAGCTCTCCTAATATAAAGAACCTCCTCCTCTTTTTAGCAAGTACCTGTTCACCTTCCTCATCCCAATATCCAATCAAAGACACGAGATTTCGATGGTGTAACCTTGAAACAAGTTCAATTTCCGTCAAGAATTCCGTTTCACCCTGTAATGACCCCTCCTGCGCCCGTTTTATGGCTACAACTGTGCCGTCAGCCAGAACTCCCTGATTCCGTATCCTCTCTGGCCTACTTGAGAGGAGCTGTTGAAATTGTTTGTAGCTGAAGCCATTTCTCCGTAGGCAAAGCACTTCACGCCATCAATTTTGATGGATGTCTTAGATGCTGCAGGTGATACAGAGCAAAGTTACAGATATCATTCAAACATACAGACACTCACCAACTAATTCGAACAATTTGCAGCTCAATATTTGCTTTGAAATTAAGAATTTTCAGTAAGAAGACAGAGCCATACAAAAGTTATGATGAGCAAAGAGTGACATCAATTTCAACAATATTTCCAGAAGACTTGTCGATGGGATCCTCATTGTCAAGAATATGCAATTTGTTTTTGGTTCCTTGTCACGCAACTCAAAATACTCTCTCTCAACTAATAAAAATCATCCATTGGCATATGATGTTTCATCCAGCATGTACTAAAGAGTAGAACAGGAAAACTAAAGGATGGACTGAAGATCATTATCAAGAATCCGACAAATGACCTCCTAAAATAGCTATTGAATCTGTCTAAAACAGTTGGCGCAAGAAGAACTCCTCCGGGATCTAAGCAGCAACTTTCTTGCTTGAGCTTGCCAGTGTTTTCTTATTGCCATCCTAGGAGCACTTGGGGAAAAAGCATCATCAAAGGGCGTAAGGCAATCATCGGATAACTTCTTTCCTAGGATTACGTTGCATAGTTTATTACGCATCAATAAATGAAAGGGAAAAATAGTCTTTCCGGTTACTGATCAACTCTTGACACAAGGGAACAGGTATTAGACCACATCAATATGTAAGCAGCAAAAGCTTTTGGTAGACACAGGGTGCAAGAATGTGAAAAATATGCCTCCAAATTTTCCTACACACAGGGTTCTTGTTATGCAACCATCATATTAAGGAGAAAGAAAATGAGTAAATACATCCATAAGCATATAATTGGAAAAACAGATAGCAGCCTAATATCTGCTGATACCAGAATTGATTAGCGCAGGGGTTATTTATACTCAGAGGTACACCAAAGTAGATAACCATTCTAGTGTCCCTTCAAAAATTCCTTAGTCAAAAAATGTAACGACCGGCCACAAGCTGAAAAGATCCAGAGTTAGAGACATAAATTAGCCTCTTTTTCCATCGAAATTCCTCGATTTTCCTCTGCCAAAGGTGCCAGTGGTCGACAATTGGAGAGTGGAGGAAGTAGGTTGATTTTTGTAGTAATTGGTGCAGCTTCACCGGCTGTCGTAACCAACTGCAGAATGCACAATGGAAATCGAGTCTGCAATTGCTGCTATTAGTGTTAGCTTGAAGTCTAGTCCATGTACTTGATAGTGCTTGGGCAGAGGATGCATATATAAGGTTTTTACGAGCCCGGAAACTTTCGTGTATCTGCCATCTGTGGACTTGTTACCAGTTTCAGTATCTTAATTGTGGGATTGCATATGCACGAGTCCATTTTTCAGACAGCCTTATAATATGTGAAAAGCTCCAGAGACAGCATAGGTTGGATTGAGGCCAATACTTTCCCTCTTGTGTTCTGGATTTTTTTCCCATCTTATAAGTTGTAACTCGGTGCTCATTTGATATAAATTTGAGTTTGGCACGTTAAAGAAGAATGCATTCTCATAAAAGCGCAGCTGATTCAACCTTGTTTTCGCTAGAAGAATTCAAATAGGAAGTCAAATCTTGACAACATCAGAGTGGAAAGACGGAATATAACGGGATGGAAAAGCATACAACTTGTTAGTCGAAGGATAATTGATGACATACCGGCCGAAATAGATACTAAAGACAAGTTTTCTTATACCAAAATACTAACTGACCATATATCCAACAGGCAGATTTTCAGTAATAGTACTAATCCTTTTGAATGAATAACAGTGTTTCTCCAACTATTGATTAAGAGACGGTGGCAAGTTTTGTATTCCTCACTGAACTTCAGAAAGGCTGTGTGAAATTAAGTCTTCCCCGTAGTGAACAGGAAAGAACAAGCAACCATAGGATCACCAGGAATTCTTCAATGGCTTCTCTAGCAAAGCCGAGAGGTACATCTCCTGGAGCTCTGGCCCCCGGTCGAGTTTCCGACCGACGACCCACTTTATCTTGTTGAACCCAATGCTGTCAATAAGAGGAGTGTACACATGCTCCAACTGTTCGCCCACACAGAAGAAATGATCAAGCCAAAACAGACCCCCGGTCTCAGGACCCGGTAAATGTCGAACATCATGAAGTGCAAAAGCATGGTCGGGATCCAGTTACTCATCACGTGCATCGAGTGGACGATGTCCAGCGTGTTGTCGAAAAAGGGAAGCCTCTGAGAGATGCTGATGTAGAGAGGCACAACCCCTCTTGATGCTATGAAGTTGTTGAAAGGGCCATTCAAGTTCATGGAAGTGGTGATGATGGTTATGTTCCTGTCTCTCATCCTCACCGCGAAAGTGGCAACCCCACCCCCCAATGTCAAGCCCGATCCTTATCGTCCCTGGTTTCTTCGTCGCCAGGACTTCGTCGATGGTGAAGTCGAGGCCGCCGTTGCTCTTGGCGGCAGTCCAACGGTTCTTCTCAGCACCGTCAAGGTCGAAGCAGTCCTTGCAGTCATCAAAGCCCTGCTGCCTGTGCTTCCTGTTGATGAGGCAGTCATAATTCTTGCAAGTGTAGGCCGTCCAGACTACAGAAGAATCCGAGGGGGTGGTCCAGAGACTAGTCGGGAGAGGGTACGGCTCCACATAGTCCCGGGGCGAGGCGTGGCGGCAACGGCGGCGCGGGAGCGGCTCGCACCCCTTGAGCAGGAGCTTCTGCGCCAGGAGCTCGTCGTCCGGGCACGAGCCATTCACCTTGTAGGTCATGAAGCGGCGGAGCAAGTCCGGGAACATAGTGCACGGGCGGCCGACCGGAGGGTACATGGTGTCGGAGTCGAAGTTCGGGTTGACCCCAAACGGGAGGAGCTGGCCCGAAGTGAAGGCCTTGAACTCGGGTGGGAGATCATCCTCCGACGCAGTGTTCAGGGAGGCGGTCGCAGCGGCGCGAACCGTGGATTGAGAAGGGACGGTGACCGTCGATTCAGTGACCACTATCTTAGGAGAGTGAGAGCAAGAGGAGTAGAAAGTGGTGGAGTAGAGGAGGGTGAGGAGGTTGGTTGACAAGAGGAGGAAGAGAAAGAACCAGTTGGTGGTGACGGGCCTTCTTTTATGCGAGAACTCCATTGTTGATCTCTAACTATACCGACGGGACAAGAGCTTCCACTGGAAGTGAATTTGTACGATGGTGCAATGCCATGAAATAAGATCCGAAGCAGCTCACTGAAGCATCATTCAAATGAGATCACAAGAAAGGTCAAAGCTTGAGATCTTGAAAGGCAGATTTGGTGGGGGCTTTTGGTCCAAGAAGCAAAAACTCGTCCTCATAGTCAAAACCCAAGTTCAGTTCTGACATGGGACAGGCCTCACCTAGGTCCCTCCCAATCCCATGCGGCAACAACAGGAGATGGGTATTATAAACAAATGGAAGGAGCATGAATCGGCGGATCTTTTAGCCTTCAATGCGATGGCCAACGGAGGGCAAGAACCATTGAATATACAGCGGCAAGCGAGCATTTCAGCAAACACAGCAAGGGTCAGTATTCTATTGGAGTTGTTATCAGAGGGTTCGAGGGTCAACGGTCGGTGTTGGGCTCGTTGGAGTCCCAATCACGATATCTATCTTGTTCCGTACGAAGTGCCAAGTGGAAGCAAGAATCTAAATGGGGGGTTAGTCCTTAATTGCTCTGTCCATAGCTCTGCTTACAGGGTTTTGACACATCGAGATGATGAAATCTTGAAAAGGGGTTGCGGAGAATCGGATCCGAAATCGGAGGAACTGGGACACAGCTGCACGTAAACCAAGGCCATTAAACAAGATTTACAGTTTACAGATTGGAGAGTTTCATGACCCACATGCAAAAGCCCCTCGATTCCCGGGTCCTCCCTGTTTTCTGTACCGAGGATACAACACCAGGAAGAGTTCGTCTCTCTCGATCGCTTCTCCGCGAAACTTGCGAACCAGTCACTAGTTTTTAAATCGTCGTTCACATGAAGGGCTAAGTACTAGCGTCTCTTGTTTTGCCAGTTTCCAGGATAAGGCATTGGGGACCATCCTGGCGCGAGGTAGATGAAAATGCAAGCAAAACCAGTTAGATCGAAAGAGCTTTTGAGACTGCCCAGGGGGAGACGCGACCGGTGGCGGCGGAGTTCAGATATTCGGACCATGAATTCAAATGGCAAAGGCAAAAAGGGTCGAGTTTCGCGAAAACTGATATGGGACGCCATCTAATCGAGAAAAGAAGAAGCATCGTAACTTTGTACCGCACGCACTTGAATGCCATGACTTTTCTTTTCTTTCTTTTTTTTCGCTCACTTCTAGTGCCGTATCAATGTAAAATCGATTACTTGAGTGCCATTTCCGGCAGATCATTCCACGTGCATTTTTTATTTAATTTTTCAATGACACATACATATTTTTATTATTTATTTATTCATTTTGAATTTTTTATGTTTCTTTTACTTTCATTTTGTTTTTGTGTTATTCTATTCCACCACTTAGAAAGAAAAGAACTTAAATCAAAATACTTAATATTGACAGCATGGCTATACATATATAAAACTTCTACCCAATTCATCATAATCGATTAGTTAATATGTTGGTTAACTATTTGGTGTAAGTTCTTTGGCTTAGACAGGGCATTTACTACATGTCGCTATTCCTAGATCCAGGGGGAATAAGATATATGGAATAAATTTTTGGATGTATTACCGCATCTTGAAGGATTTTTTTGCTAACCCAAATACATATTGTATGCATAAGACTATCATATAGAAGATGATATAATAAAAAAAAGATTATGTATGCTCGATTTTAATCAATTTCAATGAATCCCTTTTACTTGCTCAAACGAGAAGTAAAAGGGTCATCGACAACCCTCGCGGCCCATGAAACCCTTGCCCTTGGTCGGCGGGATAGCAGTGGCTTTGAGCGAAGGCGGTCCCGGCCTCATCGACCGCGGGGCCTTGAAGCCTTCTACCATGGGTGAGGGCGCAGCGGTCCCCGCCTAGGGTCGTAGGCTGCCTTGTCGGCCACTAGCGAGGGTTTCGTGGCTAGCGTCCCTCGTCGGCCAAGGGAAAAAAAAAAATACAAAGCAAAAAACAAAAGAAACATAAAAAATTCTAAATATAAAAAAATTCCAACAAGAAATTATAATATTAAAAAAAACCTCGGCGGTGCCACTTTAGATTTTTCAGCATTTGGATCTCTAGCAAGGTAAATCGCCGATGGCACTCAAATGCTCGATATTTCAAATTTGAGGCACTTAAATGAGGGAAAAAAAAAGTTACGGCACTTCTATTGTTCTTTTTACCTATCTACTCGCTTAATCCAGAAAAGGAAGAAAAAAAAAACAAATTTGAGGCTCCGAGCTATGTATGCATCGAGCTTCTCAGATGCGGCCGGTCTATTATTTCCTATCTGGCCCGGCATGACTCTATTTGAAACGGAAGAACCCGAAAGTACGGTACTCTTTGTACATGTGTTCAATATCTTTTTAACCATGCATGTTAAGCACGCAAACATTGTACGTTAAGAAAACAAGTCCACCTCGAAAGTTGCTTATGAGTCAAGTACGAGGAGCGTGCAAGCAATCCCGCTGGTTCCCCCTCTTCCGAACGGTAGTTTTCGACATGAATACGTACATTCTACCTCTGTCACAAGCTACATTGTCCAAACCCCCTGAAGCCTCCTGGAGTCTTCTTTGTTTCGATTCTAGCTTTTTTTTACCCGCAATAGTTACCCGAATAATGAGAAGTACTCTAAAAGAGAAAATGGCTACATGGTAGAATTATTGTACAAAGTTGCGTAAAGTTCTGAACAGAGGATAAACTTTCAATACACCTGTGTGAAAATCGAATGGGTTTCCCGAGTTGTGTACCTAAAGCTAGCAAATGTTACGGTGCTCGTCGTTTACCTCTCTGCCCTACTTTCTATGCGGTGTTGTCGGCGCAAGCGACTATCTTGCGACCACTAAATTGGATGTGAAAAAGAGAGAATTGTTTAACGCGAAATCAAATTGAGAAAGAGATGTCAAGCGAGAGAGAATACTAATCAACGGAGGCTCCGTTTATAGCACGGCTGTAATGGTGAAACTGAAACTTATCCGGCCAGGTTCCTTGGTGAGGCGGGCTTGCCATGGACGACGCCCGGAGGCTCAAGAGCCCTGGCGATTGCACCTCTAGCGGGGCTGTGCAGGAGAGCCTATGAAATCTGCATACCCTGCAGAACGGTATGGTCATCTAGATTTTTCCTTTCGCTTTATAAAAGTTTCGAACCATTTAAATGTGTGAAAGCCATAACTAATCGACAATCTCCAATCCCATTAGGAAAAACATATCTCCATCCCTAACTGAGCTGAGCCACGTGGCACACTCTGTGTCCGAGCTTTGCCCAATAATTTACTTTTCATAGTCACTTTAACAAAAATTCAATCCTAGCAAATACCCAATTCTGCAGATCTAGCTCTTATGCATATGATAATAAATCTATACTAGTATGTGTATCAATTTTGAAATATTTATAAACTGAGTTCTGAAGTTTTGATGGTACAAATTCCTGCATCTAAGTTATAAAAATCACATATTAAAAAGTTTGTCCATTATTGCGTTTAATATGCATCTAAATTTATTGGCACTAACATTATAATAATCTATAGCCTGAGTTTATAAGTTCATGAAAGGAAAGGATGAGGAACAAATCCATGAACCCGTAACAAGGTACAAAAAGAAAAATTAAATTCTTAGAAAGTCATAATTCGTATAAAAAAGTGAGAATAAGTGCATCAGCAGTCTTAGTGAAAGTACAATTGAATTATAAAACTTTCAAATAGTTCAATTAAACTCTAAAACTTATCAAATTAATACAGTCGAGCACCATCATTAATTTTGATGCTTGCGCAAGGTTGAACCACGTTATCTAGTAATTTGTTTCTTATGGTAACCTCAACAAAACTATAATTTCGTATGTTCTGTTCTTATGCATGTTTTTATAATTAATTTCTTTCATATATTCTTGTGCATAATTATGAATTCTCTAATCGAATTATGCGTGTTATATGTTCAAAGAAAATTGTTTATGACGTGGCTTTAAAATAGTTTAACCATGTGAGAGTACCTTTCTCATTTTCTGTCTCATATTTGACTATATTAAAAGATCAATCCATATTGTGCACATTTTGATTAACAATCCATTAACCGAAAATACTATTTGATAAATAACAATGCAAACTGATCAATCTCATATTGTCTTCATATTTGAGAAGTAACTAATAACAAAAGATCATTATAAAAATACATCATCACAAAGGTTTTTATAACTTGCTTTAAATGTAATTCAACATAAGTAAATTGCCAACCTTCTAATAACAATATGGAAATATGTATTATGACCAGGCAGTCTATATTTGACAATTAAAATATTGATAGCAAAATGGATAAAATGACATGGTAGTCCATATGTGACAAGAAAGGATACAATTGCCTACTAAGTATTTTGCTAAAAAAACATATAACATGATGGAAATTTGTATTTTGTTATAATATTTATGCCAATGCCAATATATAAAGTACTACAACAAAGATAATCCGAGGTTCATGTAACGCATTGATAACTTGTTAATAGATTTAACTCGATGGCCGAAAGCTGATTTATTTAAGACATGGATATTTATTTTATCATCGAATCCATTTATGTTATGTAATCAAATGTTGAATGTGTTAATAACTAGAGCTGTCATAAATGATTTAAAAATATAAGATAATATAGGGCACTTGAGACCTACGTAACTAACAGTTTCAAATTCTAGAGTGATTATATGGAGCATGATAAGTTAGGCCCGACGTACTTTAAATTTTTCAATTGAGCTGGACGATACTGCTCGAACCGCCACGCACTGATCGCCGGAAAGCTAGACATCAAAAGTGCGATGCGAGGCACATGCCGAGATAATTGCTTATCTCAAGGAGAAAGCAAATAAGCGGATTTAGGCATATCTCACCTTCCGGAGGGCCGAGTCCGTCCGTCCCAAACAAATTTCGAGGCGTCCCGACACGACAACAAATACCGGAAAATGGTTTTGAGCTTAAGGGCCGAGCTTTTCCAGTAAACACAAATTTCAGTGGGCCGTGAATTGGGCCCGTTCGGCTTTTGCACAACTCTTTTGCCCACGTCGAATACGCCCGACCCGAAGCACCAACTACCCGAACCAGACAAGCTGAACGAGAAAAGAGTGAGAGAAATGAACAAATGAAATAGTTCCAGAGCATATCATGCGATCGACGGCATTAGCGTATAAGAAAACTCCAATTTACGATAGTGGCAAAAGGACCGAAACGAAAAGATAAATATCCTTTCGCTCAAATTCTTGGCGGACCTATTGGACGGACACTACTCCCCTCATTTCGGAAAAATCACGACTTAATCATTGTCGTCGAGGATACGATAGTGAGATTACTCTCCGTTTTCACGCGAATTTGTGTGCTTATCCATCTGTTTATGCTCGTGGTGGATGATTCGGTGCCATTTCAAATCCATCCCATGGCGTAACATACTCCCTATACGATTCGATGAAATACAAATGGGTTATCTCCCAAGTGGTAAAAAAAAAAAAAAAGGATATGTTCACCGCAAGTCCTAAAACTTGTCATCTTTGTGCGATTGAGTCCCAAAACTCGCAAAAAATTCAAGCGAGTCCTAAAACCCGTCCGATTGTTTAAATTGAGTCCTTCCCGTTAACAATGTTAAATTTTGTAATAGAAAATGTTGAGTTGGCACATTTCTCTCTCCTACTTGGCAAATTCACTCCGCCCACTTACCCATGTCAACAAAACTATGCCGTATTGAGTGGCGTTCTTTTTATTTTTTCCGTGCAAACCCGAAACGGCCTCGGATCCGATCGTCTCTCTCTCAAAACAACGAGCCAAAAGGTCATCCACCCCTTCGAAGATCTAGCGTCCCGCGAAGCATCTCGCCCATGGATCGAGCGTCGACAACGGCGATGGTAAGGGTCTCTAATCGTCTGCCGTCTTCCCCTTGTCCATCCCCTTGTCCATACGTTTGAACTCCGAAGCCCCAAGTCAAGCCGATGTGGTTGTTTCTTACCAGTCACATGTGAGCACCCTAGCGACCTTGAATCGACGTCTTGTGCTCGATTTCGACCTCATCCGCGTGTGCAAGGACCCTAGTGACCTTGAATCCGACGTCCCGAGCTCGACTTCGACCTCATTCGCCCGTGCGAGGACCCTAGCGACCTTGAATCGACGTCCCGAGCTCGATTTCGACCTCAATCGTGCGTGCGAGCAACCCTAGCGACCTTGAATCGACTTCTCGAGCTCGACTTCGACCTCAATCGCGCATGCGAGCAACCCTAGCGACCTTGAATCGACTTCTCGAGCTCGACTTCGACCTCAATCGTGCGTGCGAGCAACCCTAGCGACCTTCAATCCGACTTCTCGAGCTTGACTTCAACCTCAATCACGCGTGCGAGCACCCTCGCCTTAGTGGTCTTCTTCCTCACTTGGTCTTCTCCTTCAAATGGACAATGGCCTTCTTCCTCACTTGACCTTCTTCCTTGACCTTCTCGCCTCAGTGTTCTTCGAGAGAGGGGCTTTAGGATTCAGACGTGCTATTGCTTTGGCTGGGGGAGAGAAAAAGAAAAAGGTACCTCATACGACGTCGTTTGGCCGACGTGGTTAATGCTGAGCAATTAAATTTAACATGTAGGAGAGAGAAACGACTAAAAAAATGTCATGTTAGCAATTTCCGTTTGCCATGTCACCGAGATAACGGTGTTAACGAGAAGGACTCAATTTAAACAATTGGACAAATTTTAGGACTAGATTGAATTTTTTGCAAGTTTTAAGACTCAATCGCATAAAGATGACAGTGTTTTAAGACTTGTGGTGAACATATTCCAAAAAAAAAATTAACGACCCAATAAGTGAGATTTAACTATTGAACGTTTTTTTAACTCATTACCTTTATAGATCTATTCTGGTATTTTCCAGTAATTGTTATGTCTGTCCTCGCCCAATAAATATATTTTTTTAAATTCCCAGATAATATAATTGCATAGGTCAGTCAAATTTTCATAGGGAGATCCAAACTTAGGGATATGGACCGGAAATTTAAAAAAATAAGATAAAATTTGGAAGAGAAGAAGGAGAGGGGTCCGGCTGACAATAACAAATCAATGACAGCTGAGAAAAATTGCATTGGGAAGCCCGGAAACCCGAACGTGAACCCATGTGTGCTCGGGCGACACACCCTCCATTTTCACATGGATTGGACCCCTGTCCCTCCCCTCTCTCGTTAAATTATACTCCAAATTTATGGAATCTAATGATAAAAATTCCCGTCCCGAATAATCATCCGGCGGGAATCCCTCTTCGAGTCGCAAATAATTTCATGTTTGAATGATCCGTCGAGCATCGAGTCAAATTTCATTACAAGGCGAGATGAATGAAACTCTGAGCCCAGAGATTATCAATGCAATTTGATCAATACTTCGATGGTTTTATTAACGGATACCTTAAGAAACACTCGTTAAACAATGAATCAAGAAGCTTCGCGATTCTTAGCGGGCTCACCTTAACCAGATCATGTGATATCGATAATTAAAAAATTGATGAATTGTTTCTCGTCAAATGAATTTAAAAAGTGTTCCGAAGTATTCGTTAACGTAATCAACCAAAAGACCAACATATGAAGCCACAAGTTAAAGAAAGAAAACCCAATATGTCATCCGAGGCATTATTATTGCAGGGTGGTTGAAACTGCCCTTTTGACTCTCGCATGTGACCTTACTCAGCTCCCCTGTTTTTTTTTTCTCTCTAAATCCTTGTCATTCCCCATGGACACATGCATGCTTATGATTACACATGCCCCACCCAACTTTCCCGTTGCAGTATCCTGTCCTAAATCAAACAGCAAGTGAATCAACCTAGTTTGAAGAATCTAATGGTACTGGAAATTGGGTGTGCCTGAAAATTCAAAAATAATTAAAAATGTTTGCAAGAAACCTCTGGATTCCATTTGCAGAGCATCTCATACAGAACAGCTTCGACTGCAGTATCAATGGGTAAAAGAAAAGGTTAGAAACTCAGATCAGGGCTAAAAAAAACACCATGAAAGAATTTAGATTACATGACAAGAAAGCACCAAAACAAGAAGCAAACAGAATGGACACCCCCCAACTCATTCACACCGTCGATGTCATCTCCCGTCCACGGACGTGAACGACTCGGCGAACCCGTATGGCCGTGTGGGAATGCTTGTCTGGGTGTTATCCAAACTCGGGAGGTAGGACGACGATGCCGAGGAATCCACGTGGCTCGTCCCTTCGTACGCCTGCCATTTCTTTAGGGCCTGCGGCAACGACATCTCTAGGTCGATCCCGAAGACGTCCTCGGGGTTGTGATCGGTCGGTTTCCACACATCTACCAGAGAAGATAGCACGTTGACGGCGTGGCCCATGTCGGGCCTTTGGTAGGGTTCCCTAGCGCAACAGTGGCCCGCCAATTCGGCAACCGTGCTGATGCTGGCGAGCGTCTCCTCATTGAGATTGAGCACGGGGTCAATTGCCTTTTTAAACGTGTCCTTGTTGATGTGCATTCTCCTGAACCATGTCACCAAGTGCATGCTGTCCTCAGGCTGACTCTCATCGAGCGCTTTTCTTCCGGTGATCAACTCCATCAGGATCACCCCGAAACTGAAGATGTCTACTTTCGTTGTCACTCGGCCAGTCACTGCAATCATATTACCATGACCAGGGTCTAGTTGTTAAAATAGTTTGACATGGATTTGAAGCGAGATCGAATTTAACCAGCTAAAACAAAATGGCATGTCAAGGCAATCAGGGAAGGTCTAATTTCCAACTAATTTGCTCTTTTGCGACAGCGGTCTTGCCCATTGATATCGCGAGTTCACTAGAACATTAACAAAATATTGCCTCAGACATGTAAAACTATACTAGCGAAATTAACATGGTTGTGAATTACCAGACCAGAGTCAGTTGGGTGCAAGCATTTGATCTTTCAAAAAGAAGTGTTCTCAAAGATCATGGATGAGGACTAACCTGCATATTCCGGTGCCAAGTACCCGAATGTTCCGGCTATTCTGGTTTCGATGGAGCCTTTTCCCTCAGGCGCAAGGCGCACCAGACCGAAATCCGAAACCTTCGCTCTCATATCATCTCCAAGGAGGATGTTCGACGGCTTTAAGTCCCGGTGTATGAAGCTCTGATGTGCCAAACCATGGAGATACTCAACACCCCTCGCCACATCCAAGGCAATGATCAACCTTCTCGTCCATTCCAATGGCGCACATCCTTCTTCAGGCCAGTTAAATAGATGTCTACTCAGTGTCCCTTGGGGCATGTACTCATATACAAGAAGCTTCTCATTGCCATCCAAGCAGTAACCGAGCAGGGCGACGAGGTGACGGTGTCGAACCTTAGTCAAAACAGCAATCTCCGACTTGAATTCCGCGAGGCCCTTCCCAGTTATGACCCCGCATTCCATTCTTTTCACCGCGATCTTTGTCCCGTCGTGTAGTTCCCCCTTGTACACTGTCCCAAAACCACCTTGTCCTAATATATTTTCCTCGCTAAAGTTGTTGGTGACATTCCTCAGGACTTGGATAGAAATCACCATGTTTCCTGCTTCGACCATTTGAATGTCACCGGCTTCACTGCCCAGTACAGTATGGGTCTCGCTGATTGCACCGACACTAACACTTGATCCTGCGACTGTTATCTTCACGCTTTCATTGTCGGATCCAGAATGGCGTGGATGAATCACCATTGCATTGGGGCTCTGTACTCTGGTAAACTGCTTTTGTTTCTTCTTATATAGACAGAAACCCAACAAACCGAGCAAGATAATCAAAAACATACCGCCAATGGCAGAAACCACTATGACTCCGATCAAAGCAGACTTTTTGCCTGATCGACCGCCATGTCGATTTGTTACACTGCCTGATGGACCTGCTGCATCTTGGGGAGATCCAGGAGTTGAAAGACTACTCTTATCTTTCCCAATGTCCGGATTACCATCGGTTTTGACGATCACGTTACTCTTAAAAGTCGGGACTTTACCATAAAGCTGATTACTCGACAAGTCAAGAAGAGCGAGCGCGGGGAGGTTGGTAAGCTCTGTGGGAATGGAACCGGTAAGATTATTGCTCGCAAGGATGAGCCTCTGCAGTGATGTCAGCGAGGCGTAAGCCGGGGAAATGCTGCCGTTGAAGCCCATCTTCTCAAAGTTCACAACGGTGATGTTGCCATTGTTGCAAGTGATCCCGATCCAACCGGAGCACGGGTTATTCCCCTTCCAGTTCTCCGCCAATCTCTGTGGATAACCCATCGACTTTGCAATCAAAAGCAAGGTATTCACTCTGGGATCACAGTCCCCAGGGCCTGGAAGACAGAAGCTGTTCGAGTCCTCGGCCATGTCCATCTGGACCGAGTTCCTGAACTGGGGCACCGGCCCTTGGAGGAAGTTGTTGGTCAGGTTGACGGACTGGAGGGACTGGAGACCCGTCAACGATGACGGAACAGGGCCGGTGAACAGATTGTCCCGTAGGCTCAGGGTCTGCAAGCCCTGGAGACCCGAGAAGTCCGGTAACGGGCCCGAGAAGGAATTGGAATGCAACCAAACCTCCGTCAAGGAAGTCATGTTAGCTATAACATCAATACCCCCCACTGAGCTTCCCACTACCGGCCCTCCCGTTGAGCCAGAGCGACTGAATGGGCGACCCGGAAAAGCTCGGGGGCAAAGCCCCATCAAGATCATTCAATGCCAAGTGAAGAAGAGTTAGGCCGGGGAAGTCGTTGGCCCCGAAGAAGTCGGGGACCTTCCCGGTCACATTCGCAGAGTTTGCAGAGAAATTCTGCAACGCGGACGCATTCTGCAGGCTCTGGGGTATCTCCCAGGCGGCGAAGGGGTTGTTGTCGATCTCGACGGACTGCAGCGACGACAGGCCGTCGAAGAAGCCGGTCGGGATAGAATCGAACTGGTTATTGCTGAGCATGAGGACCTGGAGCGAGCTCAGGCCGCTCAAGCTCGGGAGCGAGCCGGAGAGACTGTTGAACTGGAGCTCGAGGCGCTCCAGCTGGGTGAGGGCGTTCAGGCTCGGGGGGAGCGTACCTTGGAGGCCCTGGCGGCCGATTTGGATGCGGGTGACCCGGTTGGACTGGGAGCAGACCACGTGGGACCACTTGCAGGGGTCCGGGTCGGACCATCCGAGGGACTCCGGGGCGGCGAGGGACTTCTTGAGGGCCAGCATTGCGGTGGCATCGTCGTCGGCGGTGGCGGTGGCGGCGGCGTGCGGGGAGGTGGCGGAGAAACGGAGGAGGAGGAAGAGCAGGTGGTGGTGAAGAAGAAGGCGAGTGATCTTCCTCATCTTGGAGAGAGAGACAGAGAGAGAGAGAGAGAGAGAGAGAGAGGGAGAAGCGAAGCTGGGCTAGCGAGAAAGGCTCTGTTTTTTTTTTTTCCTCTCAGCTCAGGAGGATTGAGAGTCAGAGGAGCATTGCCTTGCAGCTTGCACTACTTGGAACGTTATTCGAGAGCCAGAGAGAGAGAGAGAGAGAGAAGCACATGGGTGAGGGAAGCCAGGTGGTGGGGTCAAAATTGGAAATAGCGAAAGGCTGGAATGGTTTCGATTCCTGAGGGGCCGCTTCTCCCCTACCCCTCTACCAGCTCCAAGTTGGCATTTTTACCCTGCCCATCAATTCTATAACATCACAAAGTTCAGGCTGTTCAGCTACTCGAATTTGGGGGTACATGGTGAATAAAGACTCTCCGCGCAATCGAGTTTCTTACGCATGTTGCCTTAACCTCGTTCAAATTGACCCTCTTACGATGAGAAAAGAAGAAAAAGGCGAAATTTTTAAAGGTTTCGGACGGAGATGGAGGGGCGAAGCCAAGATTCGATCTTGCAGGTCCAGTTGGCTTTCTCTCTGCGCGAGCTCTGCAAGCAAACACTTTACCCAAGTCTTTCTGGCGTCGCCAACGCAGAAAGAGGGCTGTGATCAAAAAGGGCATTTTGACAGTTAGGCGACAACGAGGAAGCAGGACAGAACAGGGTCGCTCTCTTTTCCGTTTTTCCTCATTTCGGTCCCAGACAAGATCCAGAGCGCGTTTAATGTGGACCATGGACCCTTTGCGGCCAGGAACGGGGGATAAGGAACTCGAAAGGACTACGGACCGGTCACCTAAGATTCGGACCTACTTCATCCCGGCTTATTAGCGGTCGCGCTCGGGCTTTGTCTCGAGTCGAGTTCAACGAGCTCAACTAGAGTTAACTGTTTTACATGACCAGCTCGTGGACCTAATTTCATAATTAGATTCTCAAAGGCGCTTCAATTAATTTTAAATGTATATAGAAAAATTATGTAAGAAAATATTCAATCTCGACGAGCTCAAATGAGAATTTACTTGACGGTTTTAATCTAGACAAATCGAGCTTGAGCTTACAGAACATTCTATCATGTTGGATTCAATTTTGAGGCTCGAGTCGAGCATAAGCTTGAAATACTTGAGTCAAAGTCCATCATTTGGCTAAAACCAGTCTAAGGTGTTCACTTAAGATAGGGATGGCAAGAAGTCCTAACCTTTCATTGGAATGAAGGCGGCTCACGACTTGTACACTTCTATGGAAAAATTATCAAAAAAAGTCCTAAACCTATCGCATTGCGTATTATCAATTTCGCTTTTAAATATTTTTTGTCAATTGAGCTTCTAAATCTTTTGTAATTGTGTCGACAACGCCGACGTGGCAAAAGTCCTAAACCTATTGCAATTAATAATCTATTAATATTTTTGAATTTTCAAATTATTTCTTAATAAATTTTTTATGTCCTTTTATTTATTTATTATTTATTGGGGGTTTGGGTGGCGACCTCTGCAGGCCATGGGCCTCGGGCCCTTGCCAACCAAGGTAAGAGTCGTGAGCCCACGCCCAATGGCCGGCTAGGGCTCACGGGTCCTCACCTAAGGGCCAGTGGGCGATAGCCTCCTGTTAGCCCAAACCCTATAAAAAGAAAAGAAAAGAAAAGAAAATAGATAGAAAATAATTAAAATTTCAAAGATATTAAAGTATTATTAAAATTTTGCCATATCAAGATCGGTCGTACAAATGGATGAATTGACTAAATTGCAAAATGTCTTGGACTTAATTAGCCAAGAAAATGTTTAAAACCGAATTGGCATAATTGTAATAAATTTAGGACTTTTTTTTTATTTCTTCACTTATATTATATGCCCTACGGTTTGTTCTAGATGTCAATTCAATCTAATGAAAGTGCTATTACAGACTACGGATTCCAAATCTATATTCAACATTGAACTTGAATTGATTCTCTCTTCTTATGTCTGATTTTTGGTGTGGACAGAGATTGAATGGGATTAAGAGCCAGCAATGACGAGCAAAAACTGCAAGGACACGGTGCTTGAGGCCCGGCTCAATTTAGAGATTGCAACTACAGGGAACTCTACTAGTACATTTCCATATCCACATCCGCAATCTACGGTCAAGAGCCACGACATCCCAATATGCGTACCAGCAGAAAGATGTGAATATCAGGGGTGCTACTGATTCAGAACTCCTTTTGGGAGAAAACGACACACTACTGAACCCAAAGGATGCTTCCATGTAGCGCCAGGGAAGGTCGAGACCAAGAAGATTGAACAGAACGGTCACTTTGCACGTTTGGAGAAGCATTAAAGCAACCCTGGCAATCTTGACGAGTTACTTTGATGCAACAAGGTAACATGATCCTGCATCAGAAGATAATGACATATGAGGAGGTAGGAAGGAAGCTCACCTCGTTGGCTTGAAACTTCTCAAGAAATTTGGCCACATCTTCGAGAGATGGTTACGGGCACATTAGCATCAACATGACAAATCCTTAGCAACTAAGCCATGGCGAAGGAACTCAGATTTTCTTCGCCAGACAATTCGTCGAGCACTTGGTCAGCACTCAGGAATAGCTCTTGCCGGCGAAGATCGAGAACGCCAATTGCGAACTGAACTTTCTACTTCGCAACCTGTGGCAATCAATCAATGGCACATTAGTAAAGAAATCACAGAAGCAAAATGTGGAAGATAAAAGGTGGAAACCAAACTTGAAAAATTGGCTTCATATATAGTGTGCGCAGTGAGCAATTATTACGAAAAATTTGCAGTCATCGAAACAATAGAAGGACATTGTATATATACATGGTAAAAAAAATAATAATTGGGATTTTAAAATTCTATTTTTTACATTATCTCTTTTTTTTTTCTGGGTTCCCCATGAAAATTTTGAATACCCTGTGTATCATCTTTTAAAAAGAAGTGAAAAATTCAAAAACTTTGAAAAAAGAAAGTCGAATAAATATATCTGCATGACCAACATTTTATTCACTTTCATGTTTCTTTCTACATTTGTATTCTCATGTGTTCTTAATATATTTTTGCATGGTTTAAACACATTTTTCGTTCGAGAATCAAATAAGAGCCGAATAAAATACGGTGTAATCGAAGGACCGCAGCGAAAAAAAGTTTGAAATCTTTATGGACAGCATTGAACATAAAATGAGTTGAGGGATAGTATTGAATAATGAGCAAAAGTTAAAGATTCGATGGCGCTATTAACCTAAAAGAATTCCTTGTATTGATTGTATTTTAGGTTATTATCTATGTAAAAGAAAAACAATCGCCGCATTATTCAGACAGAATTCGTATTTAAATGCACATGGCAAATCTTTATAGCGAGTCATATGCCACTTCCTACTTGGTGAGCCACGGAGCTGAGCCCAGGTCCTCTCAGAACAACAGCAAGAACAAAGATCGTGCAGGCTTCCCAAGAGCCGTCGAGGAGATTATCCCAACCTGTGTTGTTTATGCAAGTGGGTTCCTTCGTGCGGCAAAGAGGGTATTCTCGGGCCATAAAGGTCGGATCAAGAACGCCTCAACTGTTCCTTTCATGTGTATCGCAAAGCGTCACATGTCCGAGGCAGACGGTCATGATCATACCATTCCGAGTGCATGGATCCTCAACCATGAGTTAATGCCCGTAGATCATATTGACATGTCGAGTGCTCCTTTTAGTAGTTCGGAGCTCCATGTTTATTCGAGAATAGCTCGAGGGTATCCTTTCGATACGTATAGAATCCGCAAACATCTAATTGTCTATCCCAATGGAGTTAAGGCTGTGGATGTGGCAGGATCCATCGACTACTGGCACTTGAAAGCGTCATATGATGTGTCGCTCATTTGGAAGGGCAAGGTGATAACAAAATTAGTTCCAGGCTCTTATTAAAATTGGAGATTTTCGTCCTTTTTAATTTTTCTGTTAAGAAGTTGTGATGGTCTTTTGATGGGATATCAAATTCGACTTCCTTTTCACCATAGTCAAATTGTGTTATTTCCATCTCGCAATTAAATGTAGTCTCCATTTGTTCTCAGCTCAAACACTACCAAAAAAAAAAAAAAAACAAGGATTTAGCAATAGCTGTTGCCACGAAAATTTCACCAAAATTCGTCGCTAAATTAATTTGCGAGGAAAATAATTTCGTCACCAATTCGTCGTCGCATTACTTAGCGACAAAAAATTACAACGTTCGTCGCTAATTTGCGATGAATATATTTGTCGCAAACTTCATCGCTAATTTGCCACGAATCACTTTGTGAAAATATTCGTTGCCGATTAGCAATAGAGTTTGTGACGCATAAATTCGTGGCAAATTAGCGACGAATTTTGTTCATCGAAAATGTCGTGACAAATCGGTGACGAATTTTGTTCATCGCAAACATTGTCCCCGTTAGTGACGAACTTTACAACGAATATGGTGGTGGCAAATTAGCAATGAATTTGGTCATCGCAAAAGTTGTCGAAATTTAGCGATGAAAACCTTGCGACGAATTTTGAAATAATTTAGCGACGAATTCTGCGACGAGTCCTTTAGAGACGAATTTTGCTACAAATATTATTCATCAACGAATTCAGCGACGAAATTTTATTAATTATTTAGCGATGAATTTTGTCACGAATATTGTTCGAGGACGAATTTAGCAACAAGATTTTGTTTTTGCCATACGTTTTTAGCGACAAATTTTGCAACGAATATTGTTCAGCGACGACTTTTTTGGCTACGAATTTTGCGACGGGATTATCTCTTAAAGATGCATCGTTTGGACGTCTCTATTGACCCGGCTAGGATTGCACACAACAAAGATATTAAAGAATATTCAAAACGTGAGGGCCTGCGCTATAGCTAGGGAGAATCTTTTACGTACGATTAAAACATGATATGCATCTTTCTGATAGAGATTCTAGGAACTAGACCTTGTAGGTACTGAAGAAAGCTCTGCTGACTCAATGATTGTGAACATTCATGAAAACAGAGAGAGGACAAGGGCAGAAATAAACATGGCACTATTCGATATGGGTGCTTAACAGACAATAAATTGATAGCCTCATCATTAGCTCATAGAGATGGGATGGAAAGATATCAAAGTTATAAGCATTATTTTGCACTAGATAGTCATGACCTTTGCAAAAAAAATCTCATGAAAGCAACAAGATCTCCGAATATCCTGCGGAGCCCGACCAAACCCGAGATGACTGAAGCATAAAAAAATACATGGTCACCAGGGCAAGTCCACGTACTGCAAATGACAAACTGGAATGCGCAAACCAATGCCTACAAGAGGCAAATTAAAAGCAGGGACATGCCACTCAATGGTACTCTATATAAAAAAGGCGTGGACTCAACTTGAGCAATGACTTTAGCAACATCTAGCCTCATCCAGTATTCTTCAGTACTCCCTAAATCAAGCACAAAAACACCATTGCCGATCATATCTATTTCTCACAGCTAAAGAAATCATTGATAGGCAACGAAAAGAGTGCAGCACACAGACTACAAAGTCTACATTCTAAGTTAAAGTCAACCATAAAATGAGCATTTTCACAGCAATCTACATGAAGAATTAGTTAAAGGAAAGCAGAAAGAATATACATACTGTTAACTAATTACAGCTATTTGTACCCCAAAAAGGAAGGAGCTATTTGGTGAAAGCTTGGTTGCTTGATATCAAGTAGAAATCAATTTGATAGTGTTGTCATATGGAATAGGACAGTTCAGAGAAACTAGGCTACAGGAAACACAATCAGATCATCTATTAGGGAGGGCCAACTTTACAATGATATAGCAGCCATATGAACGACAAACTTTTGCACGGTATATACTTTCCTACTATTGAACCGAAGATATTATGGAATGGGATGGTCCAAAAGACTTCATTTTACTTAAATGTCCATCACTTTGAAAGAGAAGGTTTTACACATGATGACAAGTCATTAATTGATGGATGACTAAGGAAAATAGATGAAAAGTCTAGACGGTGAAAGTGCAACCATCTTTAGGTAACAGGATGTAAGCAGTGTCCATCATGTGGAAATTGGAATATGAGTAAAATGCTGGTCTTTCAACATTCGAGGAACTCAATCAAATCATTCCCATTCGGGTCCAATATGGATTGAAATAACAATAAAGCAAATCAGTAACAGGGGAAACATTGATCTAGTTTGAACAAATACAATTGGAGAATGAAATGAAAAGAGATTTATACATACCAATCTCCACAAATATTGTCGGCTTGTTGGTCTCCGGTCCATGATGAGTGCCGTCCAAGGTAATCTACTCATAATCCATGAAAACAAAAAACCATCAATAACAATATCCAAAATCATCTCTTACAACGCAACCACATGTTGGGGATTGTTTCCATAAGCCACAACGCCGTTCCGAGATGCACTAATGCATGGAAAAGAAAACAAAATTGAAATCAACTACATTGACAACAACCAAATGACTCTGTTCAATTGCCAATTGTTGTGTCATATCGAAATAATGTCATTTGTAGTAGAACTTAACTAACAAGGTAAGAACACATTCCTATGAGGCCAACTATGGGTTTAGGGACAAGATAACTATAACACGTATATCCGAAAAATGAAGCGATACTTGACTAGTTGATTTGGATTCTTGTTCTTTTACTTCTTTTTAAATTGAAAAGACATGGCACATAGAAGTGACCAAATTAATGCTGATACATGAACAAAGAACTTGTCTAATGAGTACCAAGAGGAAAGGAAAAAATTTACCTCTTTCCTTTGCAAACGAGAGGTCAAATATGCTATCTAATTAATAAAATGATTTACAAAATCATTAACATCATCAGCAGCAATCTCATCATCAACATCATCGGTAGCAATCTCATCATCATCATCAATCTTATCATTGTCATGCCGCTCTGATCATCATTGTGCCCATCGCTTAATTGATTAACAGGATGTAGAGGAGGAACCCGATTCTTACCGAGGTTGTGGTGTTGAAAGATGAATGTTGTTTGAGACTCTAGAGATTTATATCGCTCGTTCATCTCTCTAATTTCTTTATCCTTCCGTGACTTGAGTGATTCATATTGTTGTTTGACTGCTCTTATTTCTTCATCCTTCTCTACAAATAAATCTTTCAATTGGCTCATTTCTTGGGTCATTTTCTCCTCAAGTCTTGTCCTTCTTGAAACAATGCATTGGAGGATGAAGTTACAGCAGCCTTTGTTGTGTATACCCTTGACAAGGATCTCATCCCAAATATTTTTCCTCTTTTGATCCTACCCGATACCTCTACCCATAACGCCATACTATCAACCGATGGCTCATATGTAGCAACACCATTACCACCACTAGTACGAGCCATTAAAAGTTCATCATATTTTTCTTGCATTAACAATATAGATGAAAATAAAATAACTTCGTATATATAATCACCATAAATATTAAAAGCATTTATGGATTTCGTTCTAATTTTCATAAGGTTCAAATATTATCTTACGTACCTTAATAGCTTTTACTTGATCGCCACTCCATGTCTTATCTTTTTCTTTTTTTTACTTTATTCAGAACATTTCGTATGTGGTCACCAGCTTTTCTTCTTAAAAACTCTTTTAATCGCATCCTCTTCTATTTCGTCCCACTTGAACTTCCGTTGCAATCAATAGAAAAATAACCGACTTTATTTATACTCGAACTTAGTTTGTGAGAAAATAGAAGGACAAAACTTACCTTAAACTCATTCCACCACAAATCTTTTACTTCTTTTGGAGTGCTACTATGATTGATCTACTCCCCCCGCCAATGGTTATTGACTATTTTTTTAAGTAGCCTCACAACATAGGTAGCCTTCGTGAATCTACAAATAGGTTAGAACGATATGGAGAATGAAATAGTGAAATGAAAAAGATGTAAGGAAATGCATATGGACCATTTGCAACATGGACAATTCAGTTTGACCTCTATACGTAAAACCCAAACCAAGGGAGGACCCTAAATATTACATATACTTAAAAAAAATAAAGTACTTACGAATCTCCATATGGGTATATCATGAGTCAGCTATCTTCTTCACCTGTGTCTCCCTCATTATTTGAGTGTTGAGCTGAAGAAGGTGGAATCGAAGGAGATGGAACTGAAGTAGATTCAATTGGCACGTCAAGTTGTCCCCCAATATGCTCTTAAGGGTTAGAAGAAGGACGCATGTGTCCATGTTGTCCACCAATGTGTAGTTGTTGAGGGTTTGATGATGGGGAAGGGGAAGGGGAAAGTGATGGGGAGAGGAAGGGAAAGGGGAAAGAGAAGGAGAAGGAGAAGGGGCTGGTCTTCTTTGTGAAATTATACCACCCTTGTGATCTCCACGTTTATACTAACAAGTAAGAAGGTTAGACAAATATGAAAAAAAATATTAACATGTATTAAGGACACATAATGATGTACATCAAGAATCTTACCATTTTATTTCGAGAGCAAGAGATAAACCCGAAAAAATGACGAAACTTGCTATTATCAAATTAAAAACTTTAGTTTAGATATTCATTGAACTCGCCACTTCTAATATAGATCACACTATTCAGGATTACGGAAGAGGCAAAAGTAAAATGAATAGACAAGCTTATGTATCATGCCACCTTTTTATACCTCAAACCAAACAGAACTTTCAAGCAAAATCTATACGTATAATTTCACCTACAATAAATGATCAAACAAAAGCTTTTCCCTCGCCTCTTTGTAACTCAAGGATGGGAAAAAAAATCAACACCAACCATCATATATTTGTTGAGATAATCATACGACTTCTCGCATGCAGTCTAGAAAATCAACACTAATTCAGAAAGTTTCACTTAGAACTAAATAGGAGATTCATTGTTTGAAACTACTCTGTTGATAGATACCACTTAAGGATTCAACCATTCAGCATATTGTGCCTTCACATTGCAAGACCTCAATTTTAACATGAACAAAGACATCAGCATTTTCGGGATTATACAAAGATCCCGTCTGCGATCATGTATGATATTGGATTATATTTGCACAAACAAGGGCAATAGTTTTATTTCTTTCCCGAGTAGCTTTAGTTGAGTAATGCTTTTATTAAGGCTTTATGCCAACAAAAAGTGAGATCCCTTTAGGAAATTTTAGAGCTCTTCTAAAAAAGATAAACTTCAAAGAACCACAATTCCATTACGTAGATTTTAATGGTGAAGCCCTTGACATGCAATCTTTTATTCACCAAGTGAAGAGCACATTGTGGTAGCACATTGAACAAGAAAACTAGAATTTAAAAGAAAAACTTAGTTACTTATGCACAACCTGTTCACATCTTGCTTCTTAACTTCAAAATACAAAAGATATTGTGAGGCCAAAAAGTCTCTTCTCGGACAACTTTAGATTGATGAGGGAATCACACTCAATGTTGCTAGGGGTTTGATGCTCGAACATCCACTCACATCACCTTTCGTAAAAGAAGTACTCTCTCACACACACACATACACACACACACACACACATCAAAATCAACGGTAGTTTTGACCGAGTACATGAACACCAAACTAGGATAGCTAAGGTGGGGTATAGCCGGTCTTTTCGATGTATGTACTCTTTATGTTTCATCTGATTTGGACCTGTTGATACTGTAATGGGACTCCCTATATCTCTCATAGAAAGATTCATCTAGGAGGCCCTCACTTGACCTTGAAGCGAGGTATGTGTGAACACAACATAAACAAAAAATGCTGAAATTAGAATTTTTGGCACCTTGTTTGGAGCGGGAGTTGACAAAAACGTTGTGACGAGCCTAATGTAGTAACCCACCTAGGCATCAAACACGGGATGGAGATAATTGTTGCCATCCCGATTTTCTATTTTCCCAAGTTGCTAACCATGGTCATGGTTACATCCAGCAAATCTTTCGATCGGGAAGCTCGTGTTGTGCTTGTATCATTGCCAGGAAGATGACAATGATTATTGAACAAAGATGGTATCATTATGTCTTAAGGCGTGTGAAAAGTTTTGTGTATTCAATATTCATCACATGGATACTCTATTCAATGAGATACATTCTTGTTCTATTTTCATATTGCTAGTCCGATACTTTGCACGAAAGGATATGGATTGCCAAATCTCAATTTATCATGATGCGTTTCTCCATTACTACTTGTACCTTTTAGGACATCTATATTGATACCGATGCTCAAATTAAGTTGAGCAATCGAGAAGATTTGAAGGGAACGGATCCCGATTATATACGCAATGGAATTACTCTAAATTAACAAACCCTAGATCATCTTGAATCACCGATCGAGAAATACATCACGGAATGGGCGTACCTCTTTTTCCATAGATTAAGTGTCTACAATGCAACGAGAGAATTCATTATCTACTTGATTTCGTATTCGTGATAGGATCAAGAGAGCGTCGTTATTTATTTGTCTTCTCTGTTCTTTTTTTTATATATATGTAGAACTAATAGAGAATGAAGAGTTAAACGTCACTTGTAAATGTGACTTTTCACATTTAAAAATGATAATTGCTTTTAGCGATTATTTATATGGGTAAAGAGGGTGTGGTAGCCTATATAGCGGACCACCTGTACTTTCCACACACCCCCATAAAATCCAACATCTCTCACTCACTCATGAAGGGCTATCCATAACTCTTATTTGCTCACGAAAGGTCAATAACTCCCACTCACTCACAAATGGTTAAACATAACTCTCTCTCCTTTCGCAAAGCTCATATTAACAAATAATCCGTGCTACCAACATCTTGTGAGAGCTCGTTGCTATACATCCGTTGAGAGTATATAGTAGCTCAAAATGGCATGTTAACTCGAGTAGATTCGGTATGCGGTACCCTATATCAATCGATCACATTTACATTATATCTCTCTCGATCTCTTTGTGTACTCAAATACAATACATTATATCCACAATCATGATTAAACTCAAATAATCATAATTGGTCAACCCTGTGAATACAAAGACTGAATGTGACGTCAAAATAAATTGATCTTCTTCTTCCCTTAAACCTCTCAATCTCAATCCATTTCGCTTTTCTAGAAATGTCCCATTAGATCGAATCAATCTCATGACCATTGGCAACACTCTAAGATAGCGAACACCAAAAAGAAATCTTGATAATAAGTAAGAATCGTGAGGGGACTAAATTGAGAAATTCTTATCCTCAAGAGTCTTACACGGCTATAGAGTTGAGATAAAAACTCTTGCCAACTCTTCTTGGTCGTCTCATGCATACGTAATATGAAGTACGTATTATGGTATCCTCCTTTCCTATGGAGCGTATGTCTTTCCACTTAATACTGTACGGACGATAGTTCGGACATACTCAATATCTAACTTGAGTTCACAAATCTACTCTCTTTAATAAAATCTATGAGAACTCACATCCGGCATTAAAGATAGATAAAGTGAAATACGTGAGTTATTTCACTTTTGGACAAAATAAACATTATGACATCATCTTAACACTTCGTTAAGGCGACATCAAAATTTCAAGCTGAAACTCTCTATTATCACCAAGATAATAAGCTTGAAATCGTTTCATCTCTATTCATCATGCGATAAATAAAGGCGATTACTGTGTGAGTAGGCTAATCTCTCATCCGTCTAACATACCTTCTCAAACATAATGCATTAAGCATCAATATGCATAAATATCATACAAACCTATAAGTATCAATAATGACAACAAATATCATTAAATGTGAACCTTGAAAAATATAAATATCTAGTACTTCAATTTCTACGCATTTCTAGAGATTTCAATGTAAAGAACTAATCCATTTGTCAACACATGACCAAGAAAAAAAAAATCTAGGAATTGACTTCGTCATAGGATCTACTATCATTCTATGCGTAGATATGTACTACACGTTCACATCTTTTCGTACAACCATGTTTTTCACAAAATCATACTTCGTGTCTATATGTTTGGTCTTGCGGTGGATCTTTAGTATAAGCTATTGCTACTTGACTATCATAATTAATAATAATTGAACATGTAGCATCCTTAGCAACACATTATTGATCCAAACATCTCTTAAGCCAAACACCCTCTTGTATTGTTGCGATAACACCACGAGATCGGCTTCAATCGTGGATAAGACCATATAGTTTGCTTCTTACTACTCCATGATATGGCGCCATCGTTAAGTAAGAATGCAAATTCAGAGGTAGAATTTGTCTCATCTAAACCTCCTTTTCAATCAACATCAATATAGATTTCAAGGCGCAGATCTCTACTTTGATAACTCAACGAAAAATCAGCAAGTACTTTTTAAATATCTCGAAAATCTCTTGACGGCAATCTAAAGTGCTTGACCTAGATTAGACTAATACACTTACCATTCCAACTGCATAATAAGTATTAGGTCTAGTACACTTCATAGCATACATTAAGCTTCCAACAAGCACTAGCATATGGAACATTTTCCATTTCATCATTTGCTTATGGAGTCTAAGGATACATTTCACTACTCAAACCTTTACCTCTTCCAATAGGAGTATTTTGGGTTTATAATTTCGCATACAAAACATTCAAAGACTTTAACTATATAAGTCTATTGTGAAAGAGATCACAATCTTTTTGAATAATATCTGGGAACCTTAATTTCAAGAATTTGTGCAGATTCGCCCATATCTTTTATCTCAAAGTTGGAACATAACCAATTCTTGACCGTATTAGCAAACTCTATATTGCTCCTAACAATTAGTATATCATCAACATATAATGATAAGATCACTCATTGATCTTGGGATCTTTTGATATATGTTCAATGATCCTCATCGGTCATTACAAAATCATATGCCACTATAGCATTACGAAAAAATATATATCATTATCTCGAAGACGCTTTGATGCCATATATTGATATCAAAAGTAGATATATGTTTTGTTCTTGGCCTTATGTAATAAACCCAGTAGGTTGTTTCACATAGATTTCTTTTAATAATTCTTCATTGAGAATAGCAGTCTTTACATCCATTTGACGTAATTCAATATCCATATTAATCGGTGCCGAATGAGGTGAATTAATTATACCATTTCACCACAAGGCGAGCTTTATATCTCTCAATTGAGCCATCGCCTTTAGGCTTTATTTTGAGAACACACTTGCTCCCAATGGCTTTGCGTCCATGCGGAAGATCAATCGGTTTCTAAACTTGATTTGATCCTATTAACTCCATCTCTTTTACATTGCTTATATCCACTTTTTCTTATCGGGGCAAGTCGGAGCCTCATTTACATTCCTTGGCTCATTCTTTTTTTTTTTGAGCTACCATAAAAGCTTTATCTTCAATGTCTAAACATCGACGAGTCGAAGGAGAAAGCTTTTGCGACTTGTTAGTCAAATTGGAGATTGTACCCTTAGTACACCATTCTCCATTATACTCATACTCGGATTAGATAATGACGATATTTTTACATCAAGTGGTTGCAATTGAGACTAGTTCGAAACAAATTCGCCACTTCTCACATTGCTCCCACTTGGATGAGATACTCTAGTAAAATCATTATCATTATCTAAGATTTGAAATAGAGAATAATCTTTCACTTATCTCGCCCTTATTTGAAAATTCATTCACTAAGAATGTGACATCTCGTGATTCATATTCGAGTTACACTTTCACTTTCTTACTCTCCTATAATACGTACCCTTTTGAGTGCTCTCGGTATCTCATAAAGATACACTTTTTGCCTCTAGGGCCCAATTTTCCATAGATGTAGGATAAATTATGAGTAAAGCCAGCAGATTCTCAAGGTCTAAGAAAACTCAATTCTTATTATTGACCTATCCACAACTCATATGAAATAGAAGTAACCGATTTAGAAGGCATACGATTAAGTATCTAGACAACAAACAACAAAACTTCACCCCAAAAGATGATAGGCGAATTAGTTTGTGCCATCATGGACCTAACCATTTTCATTGGGACCTTTTTCCTCTCTCGCAACTCCATTTTACTAAGGAATCACCTGGAATAGTCAACTGTCTTTCTATTCCATTTTCATCACATAAACATCCGAACGATCGGATAGAATTTCTCGGCCTCGATCAGATTTTTTTTTAATTTTAAAAGGATTTTCTTAAAGCTAAAAAATAAAATTTCTCAAAGCAACTTATACCTCGGATTTATGAGAAACCAAAAACAACATGTCCGAATCGAGTGTAATCATCTATAAATTTAGTTAATGACAGATATATGTGATTCAATGCTCACAAATAGGTAAATCGACTTTTTCAATATTGCCAATAAGCCCTCTTTGGTTTATCTAAACTCGTTGTTGGCCAATATGACCTAGCTAGCATGCCATATATCCACTTCATTTTCGAAGATGTAAATAGGGAACAACAAACATTCATATTATTGTACTCAACAATTAGCACAAGGAAACCATCCATAACTATAATAACTTGTTCTCAACGATAAGTTATCACCATCATTATGAAAGTTCAAATTGAAATCAAGTTTAACCAAAACTAACACGGAAACTAAATTGCGACCACCACACATATTCAATTGACATGTGCCAATCCCTTTAACTTTCACTCAGGAATTGTTTTTCATATTTATTCACTTTGCTCCACGTGGAACTCATTGAAATTCCACTAAGGTATTTCTTTCCTTCGCTACGTGGTCTATGGTATCTAAGTCCGTAATCCATAAAGGATAAGATTCGATTCTGAAAACTGAATTGAGACATATGTGTACTCTTAAGTGTACAAATGATTTTTACTTTATTTTGCTCGCTCTAATTGCAAGCAAAATGACCCTTCCCGCCAGTTAAAATATTTCACATTTGATATGTTTTTCTTGAAAGGACATTTTCCTTTCTAATATCGATTAAACTTTGATTTCTATTCGAAGGATCTGTTCCTTTATCCTTTCCACTTCTTAAACCCACCTTAACGCTTATGCTTGGGGCACAAAGCTCATTTGAACTAGAATTAGCATAACAAATGTCGATTTCAAGTTTCGCCGCCGTAAGGCGATAAACCTCCGAGTTCAAGGCGTCACATAGCATTCTAAAAATATTTAACTTTTATTGTGGATCAAGTGGATATTTATATGCACACAATATGAGGTAAAGAACATATTATTGCTTGCACTTGCTACTCATCGGTCTTCAAAATATAGCATGTATCTTATAGTTCACTTATCATGTTTGACACACGCCATAAAAGCTATTTTATATTCCGCCCATGATGCATCATATAAGTGCCAAACCTTATAGTGATTTGTCTCAAGTCGGTGACCGATGTCTAACCAAACTTAATTTTTTTTTAATGCCTCCCACTTGACTTTGGCATTATCATAAATGCCTGAACTCATGCATAAAATCATTTTCTTTTATACTACTCAGCAATATAATGCGAGCAATAGAGTTCATCTTGTTCAATGTAGCAAATGTCTCTTTTCCCTTCTACATTGTGCGGTATTCCCATCTTCGGGTTCTTCCATAACTAGATTAAGAGCTCAAACTGCTTCTTGCTCTTCTAGCACATCTTGGATCCTATTCCAGTTTTCATAATTTTCGCCATCCAATTTCTCCTTTGTTTCGCTCATCTACGATATTATAAAATATTGTAGCCATTGTATCGAACACAAAGTTCTATAGACATGTATTCACGAACTATTAATACCTAACATTTATGTATCTATTTTACACTCGACTAATTATATTAATGAATAATTTCACATAAGGTCTCATATTCGAAAGTTTACTATATTCCCAATCATTGTCTAAGAATTCTCGCTTGAAATTATCATTAACATAGTCATTTATGTAAAATTGAGTTCACTAATGTTACTAAAACTTTATAGAACTCCCCACTTGAATAAAGATCACAATACATACTATGATCCCTAGATCTTGTAATCATAACATGGCATAGTATGATTCAAACTAATATACAAATAATCTACGCATCAAATCATACTCTAACCTCATAATACAAAATATTGATAACAAGCATTCTAAACTTTATATAGGCTATCAAAAATCATTATATACACGTAAGCCATCCTCTATATTAAAAATAATACGGGTAAAAAATATTCAAAAACGCCCCAAAATACATGTATCATGAGGTTCATACACATTTTAATAATTTTATATTTATAAGATATGTCCACATAATATATCAATTCAAAGATAATTTCAAGACGAACACAACGGTACCTCACAAGCCCTAAACGGCGCTCATATGCATCAACACGAGCCGGTCAAAATTTTTGCTTTGACTAGTCAACGGTCGGTCAACACGCAATTTCCCAAAACTCGAGGACCGAATCGCAATTTTCAGAAAATCCAGGTTGCGTATAAATTGAGATAATACTCCCGTATCTCGATTGGTTTCCGATCGATCCCAAAGGCTAGTGGCAACTCTTAATGGTTTGGATTATTAGTTCATAAAAATGAAGTCAAATGTCGCGTGAGGTAAGATTTGGAAGAATCGCACCTAAACCGATAGGTAATGCCTCTAAACCTAAACGATCCTTGGAGGGAAAATGATAGGTCGTGACGATCGCGAATTTTGCGATGAAATGTGTTCGTCGCCAATTAGCGACGAAATAAGGGACGAACTTTTAGCGACGAAATTAGGGACGAACTTTTAGCGACTAATTTTGATGTCGTCGCTAATTAGTGACGAATCGGTTAGCGACGAACATTTAGGGATGAACGCCAATGTCGTCGCTAATTTTGCGATGAAGTGTGTCTGTCACCAATTAGCGACGAATTTTGCGACGAATTTAATGACAAATGTGCTTGTCGTCGCTAATATTGCGACAAATTGATTTTGTCACCAGTTAGAGACGAAATTAGCGACGTTTTGTTATAAAAAATATGATAAATGTCGTTGTTAATTTCGCGACATTAACAACAACACCGCCAACAACAACAACGATAGTAATGATAATAATAATAACAACAACAACAATAAAATATGTCGCCATAATAATAATTACATATAATTAATGAAAAAGTCTCAAAAATCATAATCTCCATTGTCATCTTCATCTTCATCTTCACCATGATCATCATCTTCATCATTTGTCTCAAAATCAAATTCTTCAACACCTTCTAAATTTGATTCGTGAACTTCAATTGGATCAAGCATCTATCACCGCTCCACATGGATCTTGTAAAGTTGGAATGCTATATTCCTCGGTTCCAACCGTGTTACTAACTTCATCTTGTTGATATGTCAGTATCCTTTCAACGCTTCTCAATTTTTTTTCATGCTTTGACTTTACATATAGCCCACTAATCAGCTTTGTCACGTTTCAAACTAGGATATAATGCATAATACACTTAAATTGCTTGTTATGCCAAGACAAATGGTTCATATTTCATATACTTTTTCTTGTGATTTATTTCAACCGAATTAAACTTCCTATGCACCTTCATTCCTTTGACGGGGTTGAACCACGGGCGCTTAAATAATACAATCTACATTAATGGTCCAGGGTACTCTATCTCTATGATTTTATCCAACAAGTCATAAAAATCATCTTTTGCACTTCCGTCATTGGATGACCGAACACACACACCACTATTCATTATGGCTTTTCCCATTCCATATTCTTGAGTGTGAAAATTGTACCCGTTTGCGAAATATGCTGGCCAAGTTCGTACTCTTGAATTTGGACTCCATGACGGATGATATAGCAATCCCTCGCTCTTTAACTTGATCATGATTACTGTGAACCACACACGGAAAGTCAATAATATATATTTTAATCATTGATGTATAAAGTATTAATAACTTGGATTTGTCCATAGGCAACTTACATATACTTTGAACCATGCTTTGCAAATTCTTCATTGTATAAATGGTCAAACTCATTTGGTGATAGTCCATATATTGAAGTTTGAAAAATCATATTAACAAATACTATTTATATATTATTGGCAAATGCTTGACACATGCAATACATATATTTGCAAATGTACACTTACTCGAAATATGGTTGCACTTCTAGACATGTTTCGATAAAATATATGTATGAGCTATCTGCCATTCTTCGCTTGTTAAATAACGAAACTTACATATGCCGCTTGGTCGACCAAGATAATTGAAAATAGAGAATGATTTATAATTGGGATCAATAGGACCCTCATCATTTCTTCCCGCTCTCCGCCTCTTACACCGCACATGAAGCTCAAAATAATATAATGCAAATGTTATCACTTCTTCCACAATATATGCATTACAAATTGAAGCTTCAACACATGGCTTATTCTTCACTTTTCTCTTCAAATGATATAAGAATCTAGTTGCAATAAAAAAAATTTATCGAACATAATATATAATTAAGTAATTTGAAATTTATAAAAAAATATTTTATCTCTCAAATGGATACATCCATCGAAATTGGAGGGAACTCGCAACTTTGGCCTCATAAGGCAATTGAACTAAGATATGCTCCCTTGAATAAAAAAACGATGGAGGGAATATCCTTTCTAAGTTGCAAAGAATGATTGGGATATCTCTCTTTAGTTTCTCTATGTATGATGCTTTTAACACCTGTGAGCAAATATCATAAAGGAAAATGCTTTGAACTCGTAATTAGCCTCTATTTGTAATTGGCCTCTCTTTCAACTTGATGTGAAGAATGCTTCTCTTCATGGGGTCCTTCAGAGGAACTCTATATGCAGCCACCTCCTAGTCTAGCTCACTTTGTTGGTCGGGTTTGTCGCCTTCGTCGGGCTCTTTATGGTTTCAAACAGGCTCCTCGAGCTTAGTTTGAACGTTTTGCGATGTTGTTTAGTCGGCTAGTTTTGTTCAGAGTGAGAATGATTATGCTATGTTCACTCACACTTCTCCCGCTAGTTGTACTATTCTGTTACTCTATGTTGATGATATGATCATTACTAGGGATGATTCTACTCATATTGCTTATACTAAGCAACATCTTCACCGTCGGTTTGCTATGAAGGATATGGGTTTATTACATTATTTTTTCGGTATTGAGGTTGCTCGCAATCGACATGGTATTCTTCTATCCCAACAGAAGTACATCTCCGACATTCTGGCTCGTCTTCGAGTTATCTAATACTCATACTTGCAGCTACTCCCGTTGAATTTCATTTACAGCTTTGTCCGGATGATGGTGAGCCTCTATCTCGATGTCACTCGCTATCGGGCTCTTGTTGGCAATCTCGTCTATCTTACGATCACTCGTCCCGATATCGCCTATGATGGTCATCTTGTCGGTTACTTTGTAGCAGCTCCTCGTACGGTTCATTATGCTTATATACTTCGGATTCTCGCGATATCTTCGTGGTACTACGATACGCTCAATTTTTCTTTTATTAACTTCCTCACTTGATCTTCGTGCTTACTTTGATGTTGATTAGGCTTCGGATGTCGCCGACCGCAAGTCCATTATGGGATTTTGTATCTTTCTTGGTGATTTTCTGATTTCTTGGCGCACCAAGAAGCAGCTGTCATGTCTTGCTCTTCTACTAGGGTCCGAGTATCGTGCTATGGCCGACACTACAGATTGAGATCATTTAGCTTCGTCGTCTCCTTGATAATCTTGGTGTTGCCTCCTCTGCTCACATTCCTATTCATTGTGACAACAAGAGTGCTATTCATATTGCTACAAATCCTGTCTTTCACCAGCAGTACCAAGCACATCGACATTGATTGTCATATCACGCGTTATCGCCCCAAGCACGTATCATTTCTCTTCCCTTTTTAGCCTCCGTAGCCTAGCTTGCCAATTTATTCACCAAATCTCTTACATCACAACGATTTGCTGCTCTTCTTTCCAACCTCTCATTGGTTGACCCACCTTGAGTTTGAGGGAGTGTTAGATATATTGTATATATTAGGACTAGGATTTTTTTTTAGTGTATGTATTTACGTTTATACCATTTATTTGTATGTATACTTATATCGACCTTGTGCCTAATTATAAATCAAGCATTCCATTATTCACTTCTCTAAATCTATCGGTTCCAAGGTAGGCCACATCATCCTTGTTTCTTCTTCCTTGTCTTTTATAAGTAACAATTTTTTTTTCCAGCCACGATCTCACCCATCACTTTTTCCGAAAGGACTACATTGCTAAATTATTAAAAATTTTCGAATTAAATTGATCAAATTAAAAAATCTATTAAAATTGACATATCTATAACAGGTTTAGAATTTTCCTTCCTCATTGTTTCAGGAATTGATCTCGATTTAGATAAAGTGGGTGATGTTTACAAGATGTGTGAATATCCTATCCGATCCAAGATTGGCAACTATCTTTGCTAAAGTTGACTTGGGTTAGCCATGGTTGGCTGAATTTCAAGATATGAGAGGTTTTAAATGTTCCACCGGAGTCGGAGATAATGCTAGTTGGCGCAAGTCGTGATTAGATAAGGTCGATATAAATTGAATTGGTTGAAGATTGGTGTACATTTGAACACAAGACCGGATCAAGATGAGGATAAAAAATAAGAAAAACATAGATTGAATTAAGCCTCCTTGTGTTTTGCAAAAAACAACTTGCGAGTTTCGGCATTTGGTTCATGGAAAATAAGGGCGTGCATGATAACACTTTTGCTTCGTAAATGTACTTCGGCAAGAAGTTCATTTTTCAACTTCTGCTTTTGACCAAAAGTTGATTTTTCTATTTCCGGTCCCGGAAGTTGATTTCCGATAGAGAAAAGCGTTTGATAATCGACAAAATTTCTGCTTCGAAACAGAAATTTGTTTGGTAATGGTTAAAAATTTATACTTTTGAAACATTATTAACACAAAAATCTTGTATAAAAAATTACCGATTCTAACCTAAAATGCATGTTATTTGAGGAAAATGAAATGCAAATGATGATTAAATTACGTGCAATTTTTCATTTAATTATTTTATGCAAATAAAGACCAATTTTATGGGGAAAATTGAATTAAGTCTTCGACGAACATTTTATGGTTTCTTGTGTTGCCAATGTGTGGTGAGATGAAAGTGAAACTCCATGCGTTGCATTAGTTGTTTAGGCACGTATCATCTTTGTTTAATTGATTTCATATGAAGGTAAAGTTCACAGTCTCAAAATGTTCACAAACCTGTCTTTGTGCTGCTTTAAGTTGCATACAAGAGCTCTCGGAGTGCAATGTACTCCATCCATTAGTTTTTATACTTGCAAATCTCGTCACGTAATTCTACCATCACGTGGCTGGTTTGAATCACCTCATATGTTTGAAGTGCGTTAATGTCCAAGTGAGTGGAAAGTGGGTTTTTTTGTCCTAATGTCAATCTTATTGGATGTTTTCCTAGTCCAGGTAATTTGTAGAAGATGTCCAAGACAATGGACCGGTTTGAGAAGCAATTCATAAACATGGAGGTCCAGGGCGGAGTTCATGCAAAGTGCAATGGTGGGATTGACCTCGCTCTCCACTCCGAACGATTTACGAATCAAATGTGTTTATACTTTACTAATGACAAATATCATTCTTTTAAAACTATAAAAAAGACATTCAATTGGGGGAAGACATTGACCTCGATTTGGCTAAATTTATATGGAAGTGCACTTCAAATGCCCTGTAAGCAAAATAAAATCTAGAACTCTCTGTCCATTCATTTCCTAAAACTTCAGAGATGAAACACAAAAGTATCACTTGAAGAACATGAATCCGACACCCTAAAATCCCCAAATAAGAACTTCACATGCGGCTTCTATGGCTTCAAAAGCAATGCTTACTTGGTTCTCAATCCGGTTCGAACCATCAAAGGTTCACCACTCATCCCCCACAACTTGTGACAGTTGAAGCAAACACCAATAAAAATGAATGGCAATCCCTATGAACATCTGCACATTTCCCGAGAGTTCATTGAAGCAAAATCGAACCATAAAAGATTCACCACCCATCATCTCGCAAATCCATAGCCCATTCTAACCAGCCATTGAAGGCTCAAGTTAGCAAGGCAACAACATGTCACAGTAACTAAATCAAGGGGAAGAAATACAATTCACCCAAGAAAAAAATCACACATCTTCTCGAGAGTTAAGCATTAACGCGACTATTACCGTTAACAACACATTCAGCAAAAAGGAAAAATAATAATACATATTTAACTATAGTTTTACCATTCAATCATATATTGCAACTCCAAACAACACGAATCTACTACGGCAGTTTTCTCCCAAATTCACAATACAAATTTCACCGTCCAAGCTCAAAAAAGCCGTACTCAATCGGCAAATATAGTATCACATTATAAGAGCAAATATAGGAAATGCTCGAATACTATTAATGACATACAATACAAATGTTAAAAACATAATATCATGGAATCTCCTCCATATCATTATCATTTGCCATTTTATTGGTGATACGTTTCCTAAGCATGTTCATCTCAATTCCATCCTCGGTCGATATTTCATCCGAAACCTCATCATCCGCAGGTTCATACACATACTCGGGATCTCCATATTTGGAAAAATTTCTATCCCTCCCGTCTTGGTCATGGATGTAATTATGAATAGCACAACATGCTACTACAATATGTGCTTGCTTTCTAACCGAGAATGGAGGCATGTCTCTCAAAACTAAAAAGCAATTCTTCAAAGCTGCAAAGGATCTCTCAATGACATTCCTAAGCGAAGAATGCCTATAGTTGAATAGCTCTCTTGCTGTTTTTGGTGTCGCATTTCGTCCGAAATCATTTATATGATACCGTTCACCTTTAAAAGGTGTTAAAAACCCCGGAGTTGATGCATAACCGGAATCTACCACGTAGTATTTGCCTATAAAAAACGTTCATACATTTATCATGATATGCGACAGCAGCAAAATCATAAAAGAAATTAGTCATCTTAGAACAAACAATTTCCTGGGGTGGGAGAGGAAATTGTAGTGCAGGAGTCTCGAGTGCTGCCGAGAGCACCCAACAATCGTTAGCAAATCCTTCCCAACCAGCGTGCACAAATGTAAATCTCATATCAAACGAATACACACACAACACGTTCCGAGTGGTAATTCCCTTTCTACCTCTAAATCGATTTTGCTGCGCAATGTGCGAAGCATCAATATGGGTGCCATCAATAGCGCCTACGCACCCCTATTCTGAGTTATCAAAAACTAGCGTTATACAAGATTATCAACAAATTTAAACCAATGGTGCAAAAAAAAATGAAATTCATACCTTGAAGTAAGGTTTATGTTTAGGATTCATAAGAATCTCTTGTGGGACAACATCAAAGGAAGGTGGTACAATAACCTCCCTTGCAAGTTTCCGAATTGCTTTCAACACTAACTTAAAGTACCAACCGATAGTCCGTCCCGAATGCTGGAATCTCTCACACAAATCTCTATTAGAACTGCCATGACATATCATACATAAGAAAATCCCAACATGTTCATCTACTTTAAGATATCGATTGTCACCAACCAACCTCTTGCCCTTAACAAACCACATAGATTAAGAAAGACATGCCTTTCCATTCTAAAAGCTTCGTATACTCTATCCGAATGTCCATTAAGAATCTCACTTACCCATTCCGGGCCCGACAATACGCTGTCTCTAATAGGTTCTCTAGTGCGCATGCTCCTATGCAACTCACCAAGGCACAACTATGCCTTCAATATATGATAATAATCATCATCAAAGTCCCGATGACCTGATGTACTTCCTCCAACCGAAGCTACCCGATCACTAACCTCCTCCATATTACCTAAAAAATGAAAGGCATCATCACAAGACACCACACGTAAGTGGAAGGAAAAAAAAAGCGAGGAATTAAATACTTTATCTATTAATAAGCAAAGCAATCTAAATAATAGTGAACGCATAACTATGCAATCCAATATCAATCAACATAAGTCATAATATAACCATAGTCGCATAATAAAAGCAAAGCCAAAGTGCCTCAAATACATATGTCTTTCAATGAAATAAAGCCACATAGAAATCCTTAGCATATTCCAACATCTACTTAAATAGAATCAAGAAGTGCATGTCTCCATCCGGGTTCCATTAGGATGAAACCCTCTCTCCAAGCAGCATTTAGGGAACCATGGTTCACGGCTTTGGTGTAAAGACTCGGTTCCATGTCGGGCATGCCTTTCGGGATGGCAATCATGGCTCCCATGGAGTAGGGATCTGCAGATTGTGGAGCTTGTGAGGTGACGGAGGTATGTGATGATTGACTCATTTTAATTTTGAGAGATTCTTGAATGGCTTTGCGGTGCCTGCAAAATCATATGAAGTGCTCTTTCTCCTCCTCTTGGAATTTAGAGTCCTATCCAACCTATGCTTCTTAGGAATTGGGGAGGACAACGGTTCATTATCCAACCCGTGTCCAGTTTGGTGTTCATTACCCAACTCGTCTTCAACCTGTGGTTTTGGCACCCTCAATTCCTCCGGTGTACCTAATGTAACACCACCAAAGCAACTTCACCCGAAGCACCATCGTCATCGTCCTCTATTGAATCCAACTCCTGCACATTTTCCCGTTGCATACTCCCCAGATAGCATATGTATCCCCAAACACCATACGAGTTGGGGATACAAAGAAAACCCTTCATTCCCGAATTTGACCCATTCGGTATTTTCCTGCACCATTTTCAAAAGAATGAAATACATTAGCAACATTATTAAAACATACGTAGAAAGCTAGAACCAAACGATCCAAGTACGGTTGTACCTTGATATGAGACTCCTAGATAGTTTCATCCTCCACGACAACCCCGTTGTTTACATTGTCCCAACCAAATCCCGTTTGGTTAAGAAGCTTCTTAAAACTGCCATACTTGTTGCTTCGGTTTGAATATCCCGATTTTGAACTTATCTAGAGATTATTGACGTCCCGACTTGTTTATTGAATTCCCTCTGAATGCTATGCCATCCTGCTTTGTTGAAGGTAGAGGTGGTTCGATTTCCCTTTTTAACCTCGTCTACCATCAAGCTTACAAACAATTGCGTCAATGGCTCGGTCCACCTAGCAATGACCGTGTCTTTTTGAGATGCCATTTAATCTAAACTGATTGAGTATAACATGAGCCAAATCATTAAATTGAATATTTATGTGATAAGTAATGATTGCACATTGGGGCGGAGTTACATGCAAGATAAAGTTTCGGAAACAAACCAAATAAAAAACAGAGAAGATTGATACGTTGTTATAGTATAAACTTGAGAAGGGAAAAGATCAAACAATGATAAATTTAGCAAGAAAGTGTTTGGATCAACTGGAGAAAGTTCTCATAAGGAATGGAATAGAACACTTTTAGCATAAAACTAAAATAATAGTATAAAGACTAGAAATTGACAATGTCAAAGTAGAGTATCTCGTACAATAACTACCTAGCTCCATCAAGCTTACCGCAGTCCCTTTGTTTGTTTTTTTTTTTTTTTTTTGGTTCTCAAAGCTAACAGCCAGTTCACATATCTAGAAATTGTGCTCGTCCAACATATAACAATCTTATTAGTTGGTATCTCATCAAATATATTATGAGTTTTACTTTTTTACATTTTTACCTATCAATCTTTTTTACGATATGCATTGTAATTCTCTCATTTTCTTGTCAAAAGGATGCCATTTTGTCGTTGAACTGTAGAATTGATATAGGAGAATGGTCATGCGAGTTAGAAAGGTATCGATTGAAGCAAAGTATTACTGGTTGCCAACATCAATCACAAAACCATGGATAAACTATGTGTACTTATTTGCAGTTCAAGTGTCTATAATTTTCCTTGTGCTTTCTCTTGTAGCAATTGCTAAATGCATTCACCGAGCTGGAGGATAGAAGCCCAAATGTAACAGAAAATCAATGGTTCTAACAGGAAACAAGCGAACCAGTGGACTCCTCTCAAAGAGCAAATTTCCACAAATTAGACATGAAAGTGCTATCGCAGTTTATTCTTTCACGATTTATCCTAACTCGGTCTTCACCTAAGATGTGCGAGTTGTGCATTCCTATCTTTATGATTTAAGGAGCATTGATCTATCGGATGCAAAAGACGAATCGAGACACCCATTAGATAAGGGCGTGCATGAGACACTTTTGTTGCCCCGGGAGACAACTCTCTATTGTTCCCCAAACTAGTTGGTAATGATATGCCTACGAGATAACAACCACACGACATTCATCACGGCGCAAAATAACGCTCCTCTTTAATGATCATTCATCTCCATCCATGCTATGTACATCGACATCTCAACTACATCGGAAAAATACCACCGAAGAACTATGAACCGATCAAAGAACATTCTCCGTATTGTGAGAGCATATACGTGTAGCCTGTCGAATATTTTATATTCGCATCTCTCGCTTTGTCCCTGGGAATATCTGTCAATCAATCCACCATTGTTTTTGGACATGTACAAGTGTATAGCGCAAATCGTGTGTTCATATACTCCAAATGTTGCTGTATCATTCATATCTCTTTTGCAAGTTTTGGATGGCAAGTGCATCGGATGGCCCTCAATGAGTAGTGCTAGCATAAGGTCATCCGTTCTTTGATCGGTTCATAGTTCTTCGGTGGTATTTTTCCGATGTAGTTGAGATGTCGATGTACATAGCATGAATGGAGATGAATGATCATTAAAGAGGAGCGATATGTAGTCGAATAGATGTGACAATGTATTATGTCACTCTTGTTGCCCCAGGAGACACTTTCCCCGAGAAAAATATCTGCCTCACAATTGCTTTCAGAAAAATATGTTCAGCACATCACTCGTTATCGGTATGTAAATGTCTTTCCCCTTTCTCACATCTATTCGACTACATATCATCACGGGCTTAGCCACTAATGTTATAGAATCACTTCTTGCCCAACTTCCCCATGGCAGGCGTTTAATAAATCCAAGTGAATCTGTTTTTTACTTGCAAAAGAACATCCGCATTCATACCATCGGGGAAAAAAATTTAGAATCCATAATGGAGATCGGAATAATGGACAAGCAATCCGAGCATGTGCGGCAGAGTTGGGCTTGTTCGTAATTCTACCTTTTCTAGCGCCACTGGTGGATTGGTTTCATCCTCTCACATTTATCACGTAAACGCAATGACAGAGACAAAAAACAATCACACAAACAGAAGATCAAAGCTCTTCATGATGGCGACATGAGTCATAACCTTCTAGGCTCGACTCATGACCCGTGATGATTCAAGCCCAACAGAGAACACACAAAAGATGAATCGAACGCAAAAGATCAAACTATGGTAACAAACAACAGAGAAGAAGTTTGACGGAGAAAACCCTAACCTCACGGATCTGAGTTCCTCGGACGTAAAAGACGAATTGGAGCTGCCGATGGGTTTCCACAAGGCGACGACGGAAGAGGAGGTGGCTCGGAAGAGCTAATCGGGATCTGCGGCTGCTGATGGGTCTCCGTAAGGTGACGGCTAGAGAAGAGGATCACCGGCTCGGAAGGGTGAATCGGGAATCAATGGCTCGTTGAGGATGTCGGACGTGCAAATCGAGAGGCGGCGGCCTCCGCGGAGGCGAAGTCGTGATTGGGAGTAACACGCCTTCGCATTCGGGAGCTATGGCGATGAGAGTTTGGGCGTGGTCCGTAAGAAGAGTGAAGCGTAATGATAGAACGAGGCGTAAGTAGCGAGAGAAATGAGATTTTTTCACTTCTCAAATTCGGTAAAAAGGGCTTCGAAGTGATTTTTCACTTCGAAATAAAAACCCTATCGAAGTAAAGTTTTTTACCAAACGGATTTTTACTTCGAAAGTTTTTTTACCAAACGGATTTCTTTGCCGGATTGACTTCCGCAGAAATTAAGAATTAGAAGTGTTACCATGCGCGCCTAAGCTAGTCAAGGAAAATATTTTCCACCCATAGAAAAAACTCGTTCAAAAGTGGGGAAAATATTTTCCTCTTTTTTGAAAAAGAAGACAACATTTTTCATCATTTTTACTTTCTCAATTCCTTTACATTCATTTTTCTTTTATAATATTATTTATTTTTTTTTTCCTTTGTCTTTTCCTTCTTTTTTTTCTTTTCTCCCTCTTCCTCCTTTCTTTGCCCATGGCTCCTTCCTCCGCCAACCACGAAACTCGACGATGGCCGGCAACCCGGGCGATCAAGCATGACGCAGAAGGCGAGCTCGGGGGCTTACCAGACCAAACAAAACCAAAAGGAAACGCAAAACTAAAAAAAATAAAGAAAAAGAAATAAGAGATAAAAATATAAAGATAAATAATTAAAAAATTTGATTTTTTTCTAAAATAAAAAATATTGAAAGGAGTGTATGAAAGAAAATCAAATCCTATGTTCCATACCAAAATGACGGAAAATATTTTTCGTGTCTTTTTTATATTTCAACGAAACACCGAGATCTCACATCAACACATCCTTACAATCTCACATTTATTTTAATGACGTCTATTCGAATTTTTTGGAGCGCCCAACAGAAGTCCAATTTCTCCACTTGGGAGCCTAAGTCCGAGCCTATCAACATGTCCAGTTAAACCCACCTTTACTCAAAATCTTAAGCCAATGAGTTATGGATCTATTAAGATATATTAACCGCTTAACTCCAAATCAATTCTCGGATGTGGGATTTGTTTATCACAACTCACACGTGCATCTCGACACAAATGATATAAACTGTACTTAAGATAAGTGAATTAAAAAAAAAGATATTAATGAATCTATATGAAATTTTAACGTGCATATTTCGCCAAAGTTGCAATAATAAGTGGATTTTGGACAAAGCTATTTTCATTTCAATTTTTTTTCTAAACTAATTTCTTTAAATGATATAATTTATACTTAAAATAAGTGAAAATAAAACAATTAAATTAAATTAAAAGAAAGAATGATTATATATGCCTAAGAATTTTCGTGCATGCTTGAATATTTTTTATTTATTCATTTTTAGTAGGCGACATTCAAGTCACAGGATTACCACCATAAGTGCATCGTATAGTATTGTGGCATTTTGCCAGAGAAACACAACTGATATTATAGAAGCCGCTTCTTGCAAAATGTTTCCAACCTAATTTTAAAGGTACTTTTATGTTGTAACACTTTAAGCTTTGCAGTTTTCGCCCACTAGAACTTTTTTATTCTACATTCGCCCCTGAGCCGAGGGATGGAGCATTATACTACGGTATTTTCCACTATATCAGCATTTCTAGACTACATTTAATCGCCAGATATAAAAATCATATAGTTTGGCAATCGTGAATAGCAAGTCGCATTCAATTTCCAATCAAAAGATGGTTGCAAATTCTTATGGGGAAAATAATAAATATGATAATCTCAGTTTTGAATAAGAGCGTTGACACTTAAGTCAACCAATTGCCCTTGCCGTGCCAAATGAGTGACAAATCATATGGCTCTTTCAAGTCCTTGTGGTAGATGGATCATGCCACACTATCTTTTTTTCTTATCTCATGAGGATTGAGAGCCAGAGGAGCATTGCCTTGCAGCTTGCCCCTACTTGGAACGAAACTTGAGCCAGAGAAAGAGAGAGAGAGAGGCACATGGGTGAGGGAAGGAAGGTGGCGTGGGGTCAAAGTTGGAAATAGCGAAAGGCTGGAATGGCTTCGATTCCTGAGGCGCCCCCCTACCCCTACCCCTACCCCTACCAACCCCAAGTTGACATTTTTACTCTACCCATCAAGTCTCTAACATCGTTCGATCGACACCTCTTCATTTATGATGAAAGAAAGAAGAAAAAGGTGAAAATTGTAAAGGTTTCGAAAGGAGTTTGGACATGGAGGGGCGAAGCCAAGATTCAATATTTTGCAGGTCCAGTTGGCTTTGGTTCTGTGCACGCTCTGCGAGCAACGCTTTACCGAAGTCTTTCTGGTGTCGCAAACGCAGAAGGAGGTTTGATCAAAAGGGCATTTTGACAGTTAGGCGACAACGAGGAAGCAGGGCAGAAGAGGGTCGCTCTCTTTTTTCGTTTTTCCTCATTTCGGTCACAGACAAGACTCAGAACAGGTTTAATGTGGACCATGTACCCTGTGCGGCCAGGAACCGGAATGAGGAGCTCAAATGGCACTATAGTCCGGTCACCTAGGAGTCCGGCCTAGCGGGCACGCTAGGGCTCTGTTTCGAGTCTGAGTTCAAAGTGTTCGAGTCGAATTAACTGCCTTACATGACCAGCTCGCTGACCTAGATTCATAGTTAGATTCTCAAAGGCACTCAATTTTTAATTTTAAGTGTATATAGAACATAAGAAAATCTTCAATCCCATCGACCTCGAATGAGAATTTATTTGACGGTTTGAAACTAGACAAGTCGAGCTTGAGCTTAGAGAACATTCTATCAAGCTGGACTCCATCTTGAGACTCGAGTCGAGTATGAGCCTGAAATACTCGAGTCAAAGTCTATCGTTTGGCTAAAATCGAGTCTAAGGTGTACATTGATGGCTTAAGATAGGGATGGCTAGAAGTCCTAAACTAAAAATTGATGGATTGAAGCCGGCCCGCAGTTCGCACACTTATATGATATGCCTTACGATTTATACTAGATGTCAATTCAATCTAACATACTTCTGTTACATATTATGTATTCCAAATGGACACGCAACATTGAACTTGTATTGATTTTAGTTTTTTATGTTTGCTTTTTGTTACGGACAAAAGTGAATGGGATTTAGAGATTATAACTACAAGGAACTCTAGTAGTCCATTTCCATATCCATCTCCTCAATTTATGGTCAAGAGCCATGTCATTCCAATATGCGTACTAGTAGAAATGAGGGCAAATCAGTGGTGCTGCTGATTCAGAACTCCTTTTGAGAGACCGAAGGATGCTTCATCCATGAAGCACTAGGGAAGGTTGAGACCCAGAAGATCGATCAAAACGGTCACTTTTGCACGTGTGGAGAAGCATTAAGCAATCGCGACAGTCCTGACGAGTTTTTTTGGTGCAACAAGGTAACATAACCCTGCGTCAGAAGACAATGACATCTGAGGAAGTAGGAAAGAAGCTCACCTCGTTTACTTGAAACTTCCCAAGATTTTTGGCCACATCTTCGAGCCATGGGTACAGGAACATTGGCATCAACATGGCAAATCCTTAACAGTTAAGACATGGATGCATCTTTTTCTTTTTCTTTTTCAATTGGCAAGTTAGTATTTGATCAACAGGGTATTCGCTTGATGCGTACAAAGTAGCTATCAGTGCATAGTAAAACACTAATTACTTAATTAGGCTTGAAAACACAAGTAAGACGTGTGGTCAACATAATCAAATGGATTGACAAAGACTCACAATTATACTCGGGACCAACAATTAGAGAAGCCACTTCTTTTTCCCTATTGAGGATAAAGATGCAGATTTAATGTACTTTTATTTATGGATGCAACATTTCCATCGTAATAGAATAAACAAAAGCTAAATTTACACTTCACAATGTAATCACAATTGAAATTACATATAAAATTTGCGACGTGCATTTAAATCAATTTTCGTGTAAATAACACGATTATGTTTTTCTTATATATAGAAACTCGAATGTACATTCGATATTAAGATTTCTTTTGCCTTGATGGGTTTCATGGGTGGTCCGCCCATGTTGGGCTAACCCAGCCTATGACCCGCAAAACTTTGCTTTTGGCTCAGCTTCTCACGTTCTTTCTAATGAGAAGAAAAGAACAGTGAAAAGAAAAAGATTGTTTTTCTGCTCCTCTTTTGAACGAAAAGGTTTATGGATATGTCTTTCATGTTTTCTTCTGTATTGTTTTTGCAATCCATTTCCAACATGCGTTAACAACGCTAGCAGTTCTCCAACTTTTGCTTATTATTCTTGTCATTCCCAAATTTATTTTTATGTACAATGTTGCCCTTGAACATTTCAAAATTTAATCATTATGGTCATTTAGTTAAATATCTAACGAAATCCACTGATTCCTCTTTCGACATAGAAATACCACATGTTCACCACAACTGGACCTTCTATGATTGCACACAATTTCTCTGCAAGATGAATGGTATCGATACGAATCAAATGCAAACTTTGATGTGGGCCTCTCTAACTTAAGGTTTTCCCTTGCATCAGCTCCTTCCACAATTGATGTGAGATCTAAGCCGCAACAACCTATATCTCTCTCGTGTGATTGTTGGATCCAAACTTAATGATAATATGGACATTAGTTGAGTGGTCCCGAGCCTCTTTTATCCCAAAAGCTAGCTCAAAGAATAAGATTTCTCTTACACCTATAAATCGACGACTAGCTCCTTCCACAACCAATGTGGGATAACCCCAACAGAGCTTGAGGTCAGTCGATGGCATCATGATATAGCCAACAGAGAGATTCGATGGCGCAGATCACGAGATGGTTTCCAATTTCTTTTGCGCTTTCAATTCCACTTCTTGTGGTACGCCATCTCATTGCTTCTCTAAACCTACACAACAACGCTCCATTGGCAACTCGATAAGCCTTCCTTATAGTGACATGAAGCTTACGTCATTACGCAGCGACAGTGTAAAAATCACCAAACTCCTCAAGCGGTTCATCGAGCGACTCGATTAGTTTGGACATGAAGCTCACATCATTAGGTGTTGCAGGAATACCAATTTACCACTAGCAAAATTGTCAAAAAGTGTAAAATTATTACACATTTGTCAATTCATTTCTAAAATTTTTGCATTTATGCCAATTTAATCTTGAGCTTTTTTTGTGCCAATTCAATCCTAAACCTTTTGCATTTGTGTCAATTCAATCCTTTCGGCTAATTTTGATTGGCCAATGTTGACGTGTATAGTTTTTGATAATATTTTAGTATTATATAAAGTTATTTTTTTATTTTCCTTGGCCCGGGCGCCAACGAGGAATGTCCTTGCCGGCCCTAGCCTCTAGTCGGTCGCCGCGGCGACCGCTTTGAGGAAGAAGAAAGGAAAAGAAAAAGGAGAAAGAAAAGAAAAATAAAAAACAATTCTATAAAATACTAAAATATTATTAAAAATTATTCATATCAGTCTTGACCGATCAAAGTTGGTGGAAGGACTGAATTGAGACAAATGCAAAATATTTAAGACTGAATTGACACAAATGTAAAAGTTTTAGGATTAAATTGGCAAAGTTAAAATGTTTAGGAATGAATTGGCAACGGTGCAATAGATACCGGACTTTTTTTGACAAATTTTCCATTTCCCACCATAGGTCCATGGACATGTACGTGGAAGATCAGTGGGATCACCTGAACCCTGTCTTGCTCGATTTGGGTAAGCTCGATTTCAACATAGTGCAATCATTTCATAGAAAAGAAGTCAGCAAATTAGCCATGTACTTAGTCTTGAAGTACGTGCACTTAGATGCCCGCAGTTTTTGGCGCACTCCAATTTCGATTTTCTTCTAATAAATCAAGTCAAACTGACCCGATTTCTTCGGCGGGTTAGCGCAAATGACCCGATTTGTATAGCCCCAAAAACCCAATGGCAGACAAATTACGTAAAGGTGGGCCTTGCAAATGAAGATTTTGCAGGCCTGCCTCGGTCTACGGAGCCCAACAGGTCCCTTTCAATCACAAAGGCAACCTTCATGAAAGTAACTTTAATTTCACCTAAGTTTTTTCCATAAATTGTGTCAAGCCCGTCCTTTGAGCAATCATGCAATGACAACCTTAATAGTTAAAGTTAGCATGTCCTTATCACGCGATCTTCGAACTCTTCAGGTGGTGTGTGACTTTAGGATTGAACAAGATGGATTTTTACCGGGATAGACTAATGGAACATCGCTTATGGAATGTTTAAATGATTTGTGAACTGCAATTTGGAGCGTTCAGAGAGATGAGCACCAAGGTCACAGCAAAATTCATTTTTAGGTTCGTGTGCGATATTATCCTGATTTTCTCGAGATTTTATGTATAAACAAGTAGCAAGGATTTCGAAGCCGCTTCTTGCAAAATTCAATCGAATTTGAAAAGTACTTTGATAAAGAAGTCAGTTTGTCGTAGTTTAAGCTTTGCAGATCTATTCTGTTTTTCCTTAAACAGAAATTGACATGCATCTTATTTTTTCAAGTTGGAAAGTTAGCGTATAAACGCATTAGAAGTCCTAATACTTATCACCAAAGTGCAATTAAGTCCTAAAATTTATCAAATTGATGCAATCTAGTCATTTCGTTAATTTCGTCCAACTTGGCTAATGAAAAATTGTTAAGGCGACTTTTTCTATAATTTTTTCTCTCATACGTGGCGATGATGTTGCTAAAAAACATGACTTTTGTCAAAATATGATTTTTAATCTAAATTATTTATATTAAATTCAAAATAAGCTAAAAGAAAAATAACGGAAAAAGTTGAGGCAAGAGGCGAGGACTTGCGCAGCGCACTGCCACACCACAGCCGGGCCCCAGCCAGTCGACATGGGCAACGGTTGACGACCCTCACCCAATCTGGGTGAAAACTTAAAATGCATATATTATAAGCGCCCCGTTATGATTTTAATAGCTTAAATTGACTACTACAACAATATGAAAGTTCTGGCCTATGTCACGCGCTAAATGCGTCTTACTAATCCGGGTGTTACTTAATCAATCGATAAAAGCTCGGTTGAGTAGTCAGCGACCTACTCATCAATTTATCTGAATTCTTTATAAAAAAAAATCTATCTATTAAAACATTGATCATACGAGCTGTAAAAATAAAAACTTATCGACATGTGATGCGATTGAACGACTACTTGGATTAAGCAACTAATAGTTGCTTGAACGACTAATTTCCCTTTTGGATAAACAGTGAATGACTAATTCAGATCTGATCCAATTTTCAGCCCAGTTTTATTCCCCTTAAGTGTTTATTTCTCTATTCTCTAATTTTTTTATTCTTTTCTTATTTCTTTTTCATATTTTTTTTGTTTTCTTTTATTTTCTTTACCCTATCGTCTTCTTCCTCGGGCACTCTGCTTCCCCACGCCGATTTAGCTTCTTGTCATTTATGAAATGGTGAATACTATTTGCAGGTTTTAAATTTTTAGCAATGCAAATTGTCAAACTTCAAGCTGCTAAATTTCTATTAATTGAATTGGTTAGCCTCTCCTTGGCTAGCAAATTCAGAGATTTTATATATATATTCGATTAAACTTTTATGTCAAAATTAGTTATAAATTACCGAATATGCTTCGTTATATTGAGTCCTAAATACCATCCCAGCGATTGTTGGAAATATCAAACAGGCCCGTAGAATTCTCTCTCTTGTGGCCGCTGCCCATAGAACTCTTAATTTAAGAACACAACAACCGTCTTCATTGCGGTCGCGGTCCTTCGACAACCACCGAGCGGTCGACAGGTCCATCCAGGTCCGTCCCGGATAGTCCTAGAAAATGACGGTCGTAAGAGGGGACAAGATTTCAAAAGAGCAAAGGCTCAACCATTTCGCTGATGAATCTATATAACGGCGATGTAATTCCAGAGCATCTCATTAACACAGACTGACATTGATTTTTTTATATTCATGGGCATTACAGAAGCCCCTCTCTTTACTCTCTTTACTGCTCTCTTTCTCTCTCCGACAGATTCCAGGACCTAAACTTGAAGATTTATTGCAACCAATGACACCCATGTAGCAGAAGGGAAAAAAGCATATCTTCAGAGAAGCAGAAAGAAGGCGAGTGTCATGTTTGATTACGGCATCATCCCTGACGTGCAAAGAGGAATATCAGTTACCACCTAATATGTTGGATACTAAATTTTGCGCAAATGGATTTTGAATGACAAAGATATTAGCTTAAAAGATTGACCGCGAGAGGCTGGCGAGGTATCGCTTGAGGTTGGCGAGGGCTGGCGACTTCCGCCGATCCTTGTTGTGTGTCAAATTTCTGTCAAAATAGTTCAGTTCATCCTTCGGTAATGTAAAAGTATATGGCATCATGGAGTGAATCGATCCTTGTTATGTGTTCATCTAGTTAGACTTCTTAACTAGAGTATGTGTTAGTTATTTTCTTCTTCTTTTTTCTTCCTTTTAAGGTTTAGATCAATTGATTAAGGCAAGGTTAATTTTTCAAATGAAAAATGCGTAGAAAACGGTATGGAAAGTTACTCTTGACTACAAAATCTTTCCCCAGGATGGTTTGCATGGAATGACCTTCTTTAAGGCACCATTTAGATTGTTATTTGCCAAAGATTATGCATTACTAAACCACAACCACACCCCCCCCTTTAAAAAAAAAACATTTGCTCTATCATAGCCAATCCCACCGTGAATTAAAAAGAAAAAAAACTATCCTGCTTACTATTAGTTTAGGTTAGAATTGCAAGGCTTGTCTCATCTTACATTGTTGCTGAAACATCATAAAACGTAGAAAACAACATAATCATTTACGTGACTATTGTAACATATTTTATGAGCAAATATCCTCACTTGAGCCTATCACGCGAGCCTTTCTATGAATTTTCTAATATGTGCAAATATCCTCACGGATTATTTGATCTTCTTTCTTTTGATACTATACGTTTCGTTTGGCGACTTAGGGTGCCTAGTATCTACACTCCAATCTAATGTTAATACTCGATAAGAAAGAAAGATTAAAAGAGAATGAAATTTGTTCTCTAATAATGGTGTAATAAACATTGTACATGAGAAGCCTTTATATAGGCTTAGAGGAGAAAAGGAGCCTAGCATTCTTCCTATGTGGGACTAAAGAGAAAGAAGAGAGGTAAGGGAAAACCTACAAAACTATACAACATGTTTTAACACCCCCTCAAACTCAAGGTGGGTCAAATAACGAGAGTTTGGAAAGAAGAAATTTAAATCGTTGTGATCTAAGAGCCTTCGTAAAACAATCGGCAAGTTGATTCTCGGTTCCAACAAAAGGAAGTGAAATAGTGCGAGCTTGGAGATGATGACGAGTCGAGTGACAATCGATCTCAATATGTTTGGTACGCTCATGAAATACTTTGGATTTGCACCGATATGAATGGCACTCTTGTTGTCACAATGCGTAGGAGTAGGATCCAGAAATGAAACACCCATATCGGCAAGTAAGCGGCGAAGCCAAACAATCTCAACAAGATCTTGTCGGACATAGCACGATACTCGGACTCGTAGAGGAGCGTGAGACAATATGTTGTTTCTTGGATCGCCAAGAAATAAGTGAATCGCCAAGAAAAATGCAATAACCAAAGGATAGATTTGCGATTAGTGACATTGGAAGCCCAATCAAGATCGAATAGGCACGCAACTTGAGAGTAGAAGAAGATGGTAGAAATAAGGAACGCGATAAAGTGCCTCGAAGATAGCGCAGAATTCTTAGAACAGCCGCATAATGAGTTGTTCGAGGAGCAGCAACAAACCGGCCGACAACATGAACAACATAGGCGATGTCGGGTCGGGAGATAGTAAGATAAATAAGACTGCCAACCAAGGTCCGATGGCGGGTGACATCGAAAGAGGTTCTCCATCGTCCGGGCAAAACTTCGATTTAGCTCAATAGGAGTGGCAGCGATACGTGAATCGATAGAGCAGCCCTGGACGGAATATCAGCGGTATATTTCTGCTGAGAAATGAGAATACCACGTGAACTGCGAGCAATCTCAAGTCCAAGAAAATAGCGCAGTGGTCCTAGATCCTTCATGGCAAAATGTTGCTGAAGGTGCCGCTTGGTATGCTCAATATGGTCACGATCATCTCCGGTGATGACCATATCATCAACATAAAGAAGAAGAATAGTGCAGCTGAAGAAGAGGTATGAACAAACATAGCATGATCAGCCTCACTTTGAGTGAAACCAAGCAGACCGAATAGCATCATCGAACTTCTCAAACCAAGCACGAGGGGCCTGTTTGAGACCATAAAGAGCCCGTCGCAAGCGGCAAACCTTTCCAGAGGTATGAGCAAGACCAAGCGGAGGTTGCATAAAGATATCCTCCTCGAAGATCACCGTGAAGAAAAGCATTCTTCACATCAAGCTGAAAGAGAGGCCAACTGCGAATTGAAGCAACAGCCTAATAAAGCACGGACAGATGTCATCTTTGCTACGGGAGCAAAGGTCTCCTCGTAGTCGATACCATACTCTTGCGAGAAACCTCGAGCAACCGGACGAGCTTTGTAACGCTCAATACTGCCATCGAACGAGTCTTAATCTTATATATCCATCGGCAAGATACGAGGGAGCGACACGGAGGAAGAGGCACAAGCTCCCAAGTACCAGTACTCTCCAAAGCCGAGAGTTCCTCGGACATAGCCTGGCGCCATTCTACATCTTGAACTCGCCTCGCGATAACTATTAGGTTCTTGTACAAAGCATGAACAGCAGCTAAAAAGGAACCAAACTCGGTAGAATAAGAAGTAGCAGCAACATACCGGGCAGGTGGACGCCGATCTCGAGGAGGATTACGGCGTGGCTCTAGTTGTGCGTAATCGTCGAGGCGGATACAACAGGAGGTGCAGCACAAGGGATAGGTGAAGATGGAGAAGGTGGCAATATATCTAGATCCGATGTAGAAGAGGGACTAGAAGGGTCGGAGTAGAGGATCAATAGGAAAATCCATAAATGGAACAGGAGACGAAACATGAGGTGTAGTATTTGTCGGAAAGAAAGGGATGTGTTCATGAAACGTAACATCACGAGAAATACGTACACGTCGCGCATTTGGGTCATAACAACGATAACCTTTGTGCTCGTGCTATAACCCAAGAATGCACATGGGATAGAGCGAGCGGTAAGCTTTGTACGTTCAATGAGTGGAAGAATGACAAAACAAGTACATCCAAAAACTCGAAGATGATTATAGCTAGGAGGTCGAGAGTAGAGATGCTTGAAACGGGGTGTCTTGATGGAGAACAGATGAGGGTAGGCGATTAATTAGATAAATAGCCGTGAGAAGAGCCTCAGCCCGGAACTCGGTGGGAACGGATGTTCCAAGTAAGAGAGCTCGAGTGGTCTCTAGAATATGACGGTGCTTGCGTTCAAAGCAACTCCATTTTGAGCTGGAACCCCAGGACAAGATAATTGAGGAAGTGTACCATCACTAGCTAAGAGGGAATGAAAGACACCGAGAGAGATATTCTCCCCGAATCCGAACGGAAAATTTTGATTTTTGTATTAAATTGTGTGGAAACCATGGAAGTAAAAGATCGATAGATGGAAAAGAAATCACTACGTTGACGCATAAGATAGACCCATGTATAACGAGAATAATCATCAATAAAAGATACATAATATTTGAAACCACTCTTGGAAGAGAGCGGGGCAGGACCCCAAACATCGGAATGAACAAGATCGAAAATCGCACTAGTTCTAGAGTTACTAACGAGGAAAAGGCTTAGCAGATTGCTTGGCCAAAGGGCGAGATAGAACATGGAGGAAGATTACTAGAAGAAATAGGACCCAAAGCACCTTGTTGGTGAAGGACGGTGAGACGAGAAGACGGAATATGTCCAAGACGCCGATGCCACCGAGCAAGATCGAGGGTAGCCAACACAGGATGAGGAAGAGAGGAAGTTGGAAGATGGAGATCTTGCATAATATAAAGTCCATCCCGTCTATTGCCCCTGCCAATCATCTTGCCACTCAAACAATCCCGCACAAAGCAAGAGCTATTTGTAAAGCTTACAAAGACATCCAAAGATCGGTGAGTTGTCCAACGGATAATAAATTGAGAGCCAAAGAGGGAACATGTAACACATCGGGAACATTGAAACCTTCGGAGATGGTAAGAGTACCTGTCGGGTAGCTAGTAGAGGAGAACCATTAGCGGTAAAGAAATGTGCTTGATTGCTTGAGCTCGAGAGCTTAGTGAGAAAAACAGCGGAAGTAGACATATGTCTAGCAGCTCCCGAGTCAAGTACCCAAGTAGTAGAAATATCACCCGAAGGTGGAGTAGGCTGCAGCGGTGCTTCCACAGATGAGAGAGTTGTAGAAGTACGAGAATCGGAAAAAGACACAGGGCGAGAGAAGGACTCAATCGGGCAAGTTGGGCCTCAAGAGCAGCAATACGGTCATCCGTATAGGGAGAAACCAGAGTAATAGGCTGAGAGATTGGAGATGCGGTAGTGACTCGTGGTGATGCGAAAGGCGTGAAGCATTCCTCTTCTTCCAACAATGTGACTCGTCATGACCAAGACGATGACAATACGTACATGAAAGGCGGCGAGGACCACGAATAGGACCACGAATAGGCGAAGGACGTGGTGGAGCAGCCAAAATAGCGGTTGAATCGAAGCTGCCGAGGAGGAAAGAAGACCAAGACGAGTTTCCTCGTATCGCAATTCTTTGACAGCGTCAAGGAGGGATGGTCTTGGAGCAAGCGGTGAAGAAGTTGGCTGCGAACACCTTCATAGGGAGAGCCAAGCTTCATAAGAAAAGAATGTAGACGGTGCCTATCTTGAGTCCGAAGCCGAGTAGATGGACACCGAGTACGGTTCAAGCATGATGGGCGAGAGAATAGGAGCAAGAATATCCAGTTGACTCCAAAGTGAGTGCATGTAATTGTAGAAGTCTCGAATAGAGCGAGACCCTTGCGTAGCATTGTAAACTTCTTGCTCCAACGATAAACTCGAATGTCCCCTGCCGGGTGAACATCTCGGCAAGCCGATCCCATAAACTTTTTGCCTCAACAATATTAGAAAATTGTGGGCGAAGAGCAGGATCAATGGAACCAAAAATGATAGCCCATGCCTTTCGATCAACAACTTTCCATGCTCGAATTTCAACAAGACGTTTCGCAACTTCATCGGATGAGTCACTTTGAAGAGCACCGGGACAAGGACAAAGTCCCTCAACATGCTCAAACAGGTCGCGATAAACAAGTGTTTGTCATTGCCGATGGTTTCCAAAGAGAATAGTTTGAACCATCAAGTTTGACGTCAATACGATCACTAGAATCACCCATGACGACAGAAAAAGAAATCACTAGCAAAGCTAGAAATATGGATTGAGGTGGAAAAATTGATCGAAAGGATCGAGAAAGAAGAAGCACGGATTAGAACGAGCAAGGATGATGGCCCTAAACTCATTATCTTAATTTCGATGCGGAAGATCCAATTTATGGCAACCGTAGAGCATACTTTAAAAAATAATGAGCTCATTGTCTTATTTTCTCGATGCGGAAGATCCAATTGATGGCAACCGCATGAGCATACTCTTCAAAACAATGAACCTGGCTCGATACCATGATAAGAAAGAAAGATTAAAAGAGAATGAAATTTGTTCTCTAATAATGGTGTAATAAACATTGTACATGAGAAGCCTTTATATAGGCTTAGAGGAGAAAAGGAGCCTAGCATTCTTCCTATGTGGGACTAAAGAGAAAGAAGAGAGGTAAGGGAAAACCTACAAAACTATACAACATGTTTTAACAAATACCATTTTTTTCTGCCATCTCCTTCTTGTCTTATATGAGTCTGATCAATTTTCCTTCAATTACGTTGATCATTAGTATCTAGGATTTAGAATAAACCATTTTGAAGAGAACACATGGCAATGGAGCCAATCCTTTTGCGTCCTCAAACCCCGACTCCTCTCTCTCTCTCTCTTCTGCAACTCCAAATGCCCCTCTCTTTGCTTCGCCAAATTCATGGGCGGCAATGACAACCCACCACCCACGTCAAACTTCTCCATCAGCACTCTCCGCCCGCCGTCTCTTCTGGACAGCCAAACACTAGATAGGATATGGCAAAATCCCTGAATTTCATATTCGATTAGAAACCCAAACGATCAAACATAGCCTAATATTTTCTCTCGACACTTTCACAAAAATGGCTAATGTCCCACAAGACAAACAAACCTCTACGGCGCATAGAAAACCCTTGCCCAAGATAAGGTTGATTACTGGAGACTTGTTCCAATTTTCGAAACTTTTTGGAAATTTGGTGTTTACAGCATACAGGCTAAATCCTACCCTGAAATCTCGCGGCCTTTTCGTTTAAGCGTTTTGATTGATAACCAATACTAAACTTGCAATGTCAAAGACTGAAAAAAGAAGATGCATGGCGAGTAAAGATAATTAATTTTTTTGGCGAAACAAAATCTAGACACGAATTTTTTTATAACTTTTTTTGAAATGGTAATTAATTTTTTCCCCTTTGTTATATAAATTGTGTATATCGACCAAAGCATAGTTGATTGTGAGAATTACGCAAGACTTATAGAGATCCATTATGCATCGAAACACCTTAAAAAACTAAATCCAAAGATTATCATAATCCTTAATTTAAGTTTGTTCTCACCAATTATAAAATAAACCATACCAATTATCTTCGGCGATTTATCTCCATGAATATTTCAAAATTGAGAGTAAAAGGACCCTTAATTTTTTTTTTTACACGATTGTTAATGTGCAATTTTCCCAAAATACATATTAAAAAGTTATCTCGTTCCGAGTTATATATAATTTTTCATTTTTCATATGTGAAGTTGTTTTCTTATATACAAATTATGCAATTATGGTTTTCGTATTTGCTTAAATTTATTCTAATTGAGTTTTTTTAATATTCATTCACAGATAAAGTGATAACTAACTTTTCAAATAATCCTTTGACATCATTAATTAGTCAAATATCGGCTGATAATCTTATATGCAAAATATGTGCCATTACGGAACATAACTTTCTATTATGGAAAAGCATAGGGGGCTAAAATCAAACCCACTTCTACAATTTTCAGGAATTTTCGTCTACTTGGCGAGAAAGAATGCCAAGGTGGACCATCTTTCGTTGACTTTGGATTAGTTTTTGGGGATGGAAAAGGCTACCATGACCATCCCACCAATGGTCAAATTGTCACCACAAACTTGTTTTGGTGAAAACGGATCACTTGCTGATCCGGTTTCACCTTTTTTTAATTTTATTATGAGCTAAAATTTTAAAAAAAATTATAAAGGAAAAATAATTTTTATTCCACACACCATCCCCGCATGTTTTGCATATAGCACTCATTAATTAGAAGATAACAACCATTTTTATTATTCTTTTAAAGGGTTAGCTTTTGTGATTTTGCAACATTTGGGCCAATTTTTTTACAATTAATTTAGGAAATTTTGTCTTCCGATTGCCTAAATAAGTCCCACTAACATAATCTCATATTTGTGGCTATAAAAGCACCGTTGCAAATGGTGCGGTCAGCTTAGCGGGGCCCCCTTTGGGGATTGACTTCATTAGTAGATCTTATTGTGGTATGCGGTCTTATTAGATTGTTTCTTTGGTCGAAGATCTTAACGTATTTGATAAGGTCGAAGATCTTCCCCTACATTTGATAAGGCACCCTTACTTCAAATTTTGAGATGTTCCGTGAAAGAAATTATCTAAGATGATTGTTATCGTAATTGCCAAAGATAATTGCTATTACCTATATAATCTTTTGAATTAGCTCTTTGAGGATTTTTCAGTATAAAATGGATCCCTATCAGTCTTGAAAAACTGATGACAATCAAATATGCTACATAGAAACAACAAAAAAGTGACTACCATTTCAGGAAGAAGTAATAAAAGAAAAACAAGTGTCTAGGTTTTCCTTCATTGAGGAAGATGGGATACATAAGTATCTTATGGACATTTATAACAATTCCAAAAAGTCCTTTGGTCATGCATCTTTGTTTTCTTAGTTCGAAAGTTAGTATTGACTGTTAATCAAAACGCTTAATCGGAAAAAGCCGTGCATATCCTGTGACCACCAGATTTAAATATTTCGAAAATTGGAACGGTTGTCCTCCAAAAACCAACCTGATCTTGGATCAAGGTTCCATATCCGATATATCTGGTAGATATTTAGGTTTCTCTCAGGGCACTACAAGTACAAGAGATATATGGAAGATAAGAAGGAGAAGACGACCAGCAAGAGCACAACAAGAAGAACGACGACGACGACAACTCTTCAAGGAAGAAGGGTCATACTCGTCTTAGGGCTATTATAATGCAGGCCAAGCAAGGAAATGGTTTTGTAGGACCAGGTTTATTTGTTTTGCAATTTGTGATGTCCTCTTTGTAATCCTTTTTTCTCCCCCTCATTGTATCAGTTGAGATAAAGACAGTAATAGTAATAGGTAATACGACAACCGGTACCCTCCCTCCCTTAATAAACGCACGCTGACAAAAGTATCACAAAGCAAGTCTGCACCAAATATTTGGCACAGCCTTACCCTGTACAGATGTCAAGACAAGTGAAAGCTTAAAAAGACAATAAGACAGAAGAAGAAGAGTGCGAAGAGAGGAAGTGAGATAGCTAAGAGTGGCTTGAAGGTGGACATGCATGGCACCCAAGGATTCTAATGCTCAAACTAAGCCTGCACCAAAATTTTGGTACAGACTATGAGCGGTCAGGAGTGCTGGAATTGGTTTTCCTTGATGGAAAGGACAAGAGGAGGCTTGCTTATTGAGATGGTAAAACAATTTGCGCGAGACCGCAGGCCAGTCCCTCGTGGAGGCCAGCAAGGGCGTGACGGCTCTTGCCCTAGCCGACAAGGCCTTATCCGTTCAATTGATCGAATATTCCGCAAATTCTCAAGAATAAGGCCTCGTTTTTATTGGTCACAGCCGCAGACCGATGGTGCAAACCTCTCCTGCAGTCTCTTGGTCCTTGATTTCTCTTTCCACCACACGCCCCCTCTCTCTCAATTCTCTCTCTTTGTACGAATTGTCTCTCCGTTACAAATTCTCTTTATATGTACACTCCTCTTAATTTCTATGCTCAATCAATTTCTCTTCTCATTCTCACCGGTTACCTCGATCCTCTATGTTCATCTCCTCCTCTTCCTCCTCCTCAGCCTCTTCTTCTCTCATTTTTTCACTCCATGTCGAGTCTGTCGATAGCAGCGACTGTAGCATCTCCTTCCGATAGGGAGGTGCCCAAACTGAAGATCGGCGTTCTCAAGACGTCGATCGATAGATACTGGCAAAGGCTCGGCCGTCTGATCAGTTTCCACAGCAGCAATTGCATGTGTCATTCTTATAGCCCCTCGAAGTTAAAGTCTGGATGGCCAAAGCGATTTTGTCTATGGTGACTGTGTTGCACGTCCTAAAATTAATCGGGAGGCTTAAGGACCTCACTCGAACCCGATCCCGAGTCTCGGACAACGTCCCGAGCCCGTCCAAGGCCCGTCCGAGCCCATGACTACGTTTGAGCCCACGTCATTGCCAACGACAAAGTCATCGAAGAGGAATAAACGCCGTCAGCTGGGGCGACTTCCAACTCCTATATGCCGCAGGTGGCTCATTGTTATTTCTGGCTTTGTTGGTAGATCGACAAGCGACGGTTAAACACACTCAAAATAGGTTTTTATATGTTTTTGCTGTGTTTGTTTGAATCAAAGGGTCTCTTGAGCCGTGTTTAAGATTTTTAGATTTTTTTTTCATTTGAATCAAACGGAGCTCCCGACCCATGTTTATGTTATATTTTGACTTTCAATGAAACAGTGTTGCTTTATCCTCTCCCTCTTCTCTTCCCCTCTCTCTCCCTCTCATTAACGCCATGGCCGCGAGTTGTGCTCGAGCTCGGCTAAAATGTATCTTTCAAAATATTTCACATTAAATCCAATTTTTCGGGTTTATATGTGAATCCCAAATAATGCAGCCAAAAAAAGAGGATTCGGTGGAGGTGCAATGATGAATGAATTTTAATTAATTAAAAGAAGAAACAGGTTAATATCTCTTACGGTTCCTATTCACTTAACAGTCGAGCTAGGACTAGCATTAGAAGCCTTAGCCTTGAAGACGATGCAGAGAGAGCAGAGTTTAAGGGGGTGACGAGAAAAGAGAGAAACAAAAAAGATACTAACATGTGTTATAGATGAAACATTTTTTATTATTTCAAAACAGTCAAAGCGCGTTATAACATAATATAATGGTTAATTCACACTAGACGTGTTGTTATTCATCATGATTAATCTTATATCCATGTTAGCACGGGTAATGTATGTTTTGTCATGGGGTTGTGTATGAAAGTACAAGTCCTTGATTAGGGTAAATGAAATTGAACAAACAAATAAAGTTTAAAAGGTGTGTTTGGTCTTGCGGAAAACGAATAATTTGGAAAAGAATTTCCTAAAAATTATCATTTATACCAAGTACAAAAACGAATGAACAAAAGATATTATTATTATTCACGAAAATCTATATACGTAAATTCTTATCATTGGAAAAAAAAATCATTGGCTTATTATTTTAACCGCAAATATTTTTCAAATTATTCACTTTTCGTTAAACAACGGAGCCTAATAACGAAAATTTGAAGACACAATGACAATTCAATACCTTTAAAAGCCAATAACTTTAAAAGCCCCGTTTATGAATTTTGTTAAAATTTTAATGGAAGGACCGCGGTGAAATTATTTTTTTTAAAAAATCTTTAAGGACAGCGTTGAACATAAAATAACTCAGGGGATAGTATTGCATAATGAGCAAAATTTAAATATTTGATGGCGTGATTGACCTAAAAGAGTTTATTATATTGAATGCATTGGTATCTATATAAAAGAAAAACAACTGTCATATTGATTGCCACGTGGCGACGTACATGAATTAATATTTTAGCTTAGATTGTTAAGATGAAATATCTTGAGTTCTTTCTTTCATATAAAAACGTTATTTTGAATGTACCTTACGTGTTAGTTTTATTTATATTGAAGTTTTATCGTTATTTATATTGAAGCTTTCACGTTATTACTGTCTAGTTTTTTTTTTAAAAAATTAAACAGTAATGGAGCCTCCTACCCACCTTAGTGCTCTAAAAATGATTTACGTATTTTTCGATGGAGATTTATTTGATTATAATCATGTCGCCCAAGAGTTATCAGAAGAACTTATCATGAATGTAATATATATTCGCGGTATCAATCATATCGTTTTGATTTATTTGTGCGGAATGGTTTCGGAAGCAACGCTTTGAACAGAAATCAATCATTGTTGAAGAAAACATACAGGCCCATACATCTATTTCGACCGACCGGGTTAGTAATTGCGATTCACTCGTCTTCCCAAGGAAGCAATGTTCATTAATCACCATCACCATTGGTCTCTGCTGCTCTACAAGATGAGTTTCCAAGCTTGCTAATAATGCCCCATCCTAACGCTACATCATACAGCTTCTGCTGCGGCTCATACCCTCGGGCATCGAAGACGAAGAAGACAATAAAATGCGGGCGAAATAGCCATAAAAGTAGAGCAAAATTAGAACTTGAAAGAGGCACAAATCCACTTCTTTAGTGATTACTGCATCTGATAAATGTACATGTGACCTCAGAGTGATAACACTGCCAATCACCATCGTGCTATTCATACATGTCATGGTGACAATGATCACCCGAGGCTGCAGAAGGTTGTGACAGAACAGGCCAATTTTTTTTTTGGGTCGAACAGGCTAATTGATATGATACAACTTAGTAGGAAGAAGAAGACGAAGAAAAGAGAGCTTGAGAAATCACACGGGTTGGTTCGTCTTCGTAGTTGCTCACTAGTTCTTAACCTTAGCACGCCCGTGTGCACGAAACAAATTCGACTCTTCACCATATTTAAGCGTTCATAAAACTGTTTTTTATTATTAATATTTTTTGCCAACTTAAAACTCCTTATTTGTTTTTTGTCGAAAACATAAAACTCTTTCAAAAGATGAACTTAAGTGAAAAGGAACAAACTTTAATATAAATTTATAATATGAGAAAGCTTTATGAGAAAAAAAAAAAAAGGACAGACTGATTGAAACTTTTGAATTTTTCTATGTATTGGTCGGCCCAAAAAAAAAAAAACCTTTGACGTATTATAAATTTATATTAAAGTTTGTTCCCTTACCGGCAACGTAATTTCATCTTTTGAAGTACTTCAAATTAAACTTTATTTTCTTCTTCATTAAATTTTTTGTCTTGTAGATACGTACCTCTTTTCGTAGTTTCAATTAAAATAATTAAAAAAATGTATCATTTTAAATTCACTCTGCAATTTTTTTTTTCTGTCGGGTTAGATCACAAGGAAATAGCTTTCCACAAGTTAACTAGTTTCAACTTGAACCATCTATTTTCGATGAAAGCACCCTAATAAATTTAGTATTGTGTGTGAAAATTAATCATCGACACAAAAAGGAATCTGGCCAGGAAAGTGAGGTTCGGCTGAGAGATTGTCCAAACAAAAAAAGAGAAAAAAAGTGGTGGACAGATGAACAAGCAATTAACCAATGCATCCATGGATCGTACTATAAGCAAACATGGATTAAATTCCCGTTAAAAGAGTATAGTTCAGTTCATCCTTTGGTAATGCAAACGTACATGGCATAATGCAATAAATTGATCCTTGTTAAGTTTTCATCAAGTTAGACTCCTTAATTAGATTATCGTGTTAGATACTTTCTTCTTCATTTCTTATTTTTAAGGTTTGGATCAATTGGTTAAGGCCAGGTTAATTTTTCAAATGAGAAATGCGAAGAAAATGGTGCGGTCACTATGGAAAGTGACAATTTACTCTTGACAGTAAAATCATTCCCTGGGAAGGTTTCCATGGAATGGCCACTTTTAAAGCACCATTTCGGATGATATACCAAATACTATGCATAACTACATCCAAAAAAAAAAAAAGCATTTGCACTATCATATCCAATTCTCCCGTGAGTTCAAAAAATATATTATACTGCTTGCTATTAATTAGATTAGAATTCCAAGGCTTGTCTCATCTGGCATTGTTGCTAAAACATAAAAAAATATATAGAAGACAACATAATCATTCACATGACTACTGTAACATATTTTATCTGCAAATATCCTCACTTGAGCCTAGCCCCCGAGCCTTTCTATGAATTTTCTAATATTTGACCCTAAAAGTTCCAATTTACGAAATATCTTTGTCGCTCTTTAGTCTATGATTCTTCATTTGTCATTGTGAAGTGTACTATCACTATACATTTAAAGTCTGTCACATAATTAGTGGTAACTCTATGAAAATAGAGTTTTTTTTTTACCTATTTTAGGCAATAAATAATATAACTGCTTTGAGAAAATATTTGGATTTCTTTCTATTTATTCAAATTTTCATTGTGTATGCAGGATAAAGAGACAAGGAGAAGATAAGGAAAAACAAAGAAGGAAATCAAGATGCCACTCACATAATCGTTAGAAGATGGAGATCAAATCATTAGAAGATTGCCTTATTTTTAGGAGGTTATCTTTAGGGATTTATTGGTTTTTAGGAGTTTTGGATAACACAAATAGCATAAAATTGAGAGCTTGGACGACATCAGGTTTTTATTTTCACATTGGTTTTTTTATTGTTCTAGGAGAATTTCAGGTATTTTGAATAGAAGACAAAAGTGATAATAGAATTCTTGTTCTTTGATTTAGGATGTTTGATTTAATTTATATTTTCCTTTCTTCTTCATTGTATTCTATTTTTTTTTCATTAGGACTACGATATGCAAGTGATTTCATTCATGTGAGTTACATATTATTGTGCTTAATGCTTTTAAGTGACTGGTGTCGCGACCTAAAAAAAAAATAAACAAGTTTATCATTTCCGGGCTAATGGATTATCAGGTTAATTAATTAACTAACCTAACTCGGACTCTCCCAAGTCCATGCCAAATCGCAACTTAAGGTTCGAATGATTAACATGCAATGTGATTTGAATTTGGAGTCGCCACTAATCATTTTCGGTAGGTCGATTAGAAACCTAAATAAAATAGCGGGAGAAAACTATCTTATTTCTGCGAACCGGAGATTAAGAGTCCGGGGACTTTGTTACATTAATTACAACTAATGCCCTTTCGGTACCTTAAAATTCATGAAAAAATAATGGATTTGACAAATTTGATGAATTCTACTTGAAGATTAAAGAATCAATTTTTTTTGTTTTTCTTCTCTTGACATTTGTTTGAAATAAAGAAATTACATGGAATTAGGATGAAATAGGTTCAAGATTACTCCCCAATTTGAACTCGTGCACCAAACTTGTGCTCCGGGCTTGTCTTGACCATTGGACCGATTTGGTGACTCGTTAGACCGAGAAATCTCTTGGTCCTATCTCTCATTCACGCTTCTTTCTCATCTCGTTGGAATTTCATGAGACATCGCAATCCGGGCGTTGATATTTTTTCCTTTTTGCTCTCCTTCTATTCTTGTACCATTGATGTCTCATCGTTGATATGCAGCTGTTATCATAAAAACGTAGAGAGAAAAAAAAATCAGTGTAGAAAATCTAAGCTAATTTGTATTCGAAATTAAAGAAAGTTAGGGAATCACTTAACTTTCTTTTCTTTGCGGCGAGCTTGAACGATGGTGATGAACTTGTGGCTTGTGTTGATGGGTGCGAAATTGCGAATGGTAGCACCGAGCTTCAAAACACTCAAGCCCTCTCAAAACTCTCTCCAAATTTTTTCTCAAGAATTCTCTTTTTCCTCTCTAAAGAATTCCTCTCAAAAACTCTCTCAATTCTCTTTTCCTCCCCAAAAAAAACTCTTCCTTCTCCTCAAGAACTCTTCTTCTTTTATAGGCAAAATTCTTCATCCTTCATTCTTCATCTTCATTTCCTCACCTTCCATTTTCATCTTCCTTTCTTCATCTTCATCTTCTTTTCTTCATCTTCATTTCCCCACCTTCCATTTTCATCTTCTTTTCTCCATCTTCACCTTCATTTCTCCATCTTCCATTTTCATCTTCTCTTCTTCATCTTCATCTTCCTTTCTTCATCTTCATTTTCATCTTCTCTTCTTCATCTTCCTTTCACCATCTTCTCTTCTTCATCTTCCTTTCACCATCTTCCTTTCCCCCATCTTCTTTTGGTATTTGCAATGCAGTCCCCGAAGTTTCAAGTATTTGCAATACGGATCCCTGAAGTTCCGAGTATTTGCAATACTGATCCCCGAAGTTTTGAGTATTTGCAATACGCCTCCCCGAGAAAATATTACTTTCAAGCCCAAATCTTCTTGGTGCATTTTTCCACCCCATGCCTAGTCGAGACGCCTTGTTAAATTAAGCTTAAATTATATGCCAATGCTATGTGAGATGATTTTTGTTTAGAACTAAAATTAGTTCTAATTTTTATGCAAGAAATAGATTAGTCAAAATTTAGGCGTCAACAGTGCCCCTCTTTGAGTGGAGGCTCGTAGAGGTTCCGCTCAAAGACAAAATTGAACCCTAAATTTTGATAGTGCAAATGATGGATGAACTTTTTGGCGGGAGTTTTAGTCCCATTTTTTTATGTAATGAAGTGATGCATGATATGCAAGATCAGAAATAACATGTGTCATAATTTCTCTTTTCTATGTTAGAGAAACTCGCACATGGATCGCATACGAGAATACCTGTTTTACCAAATACCTCATAAGCTGGTGATTCCCTTAATTTCCAAGTTTCTTGCAAACACGAGGACCGTAAGGTATTTGGCCTATCTCATTATCGAGACTTCTCCCTAATGCGAGACAACGTAAGATATGTGTATCCTTCCGGATCACAAGAGCTACGTCGTTGTGAGTCGAAAGAAGTAGAATCAAGTTCACAAGATCTACGTTGTTGTGAGTTGATTAAATGTCAAAATCGCCAATGCATATGTCTTCACGATTCGACAAAGAGGAACCGAAATCTCAAGAGCTACGTCGTTATGATTTGGTTTGGATCAAAATCACGGGTGCTTATGTCTTCGTGATTTGATAAAGGAGCCGAGAATCATAAGAGCTATGTCATTATGAGCCGACTAAAGGTCAAGATCACTAGTGCATATGTCTTCGTGATCCGACAAAGGGGAACCAAAATTTTAAGAACTACGTCGTTATGATTTGGTTTGGATCAAAATCACGGGTGCTTATGTCTTCGTGATTTGATAAAGGAGCCGAGAATCATAAGAGCTATGTCATTATGAGCCGACTAAAGGTCAAGATCACCAATGCATATGTCTTCGTGATTCGAGACCGAAATCATAAGAGCTACGTCGTCATGATTTGTTAAGATGTCAAGATCACCGTGCATATGTCTACACGACCTAACAGGGAGAGGCATATTGCCCGAATTGAACAATATTTGATAGGATCACCACCGAATAGAATCGATAGGTACGAAATGGGCATATTGCCTGAATTGAATCGTAACAACTATCATCGAGGAGTTGTTAATTTGAAAAGGGGTTCGAAAACTTACCCGGGTTCTCCGAACGATTAATCAAAGAACGAAACAGATCGCTCGTATCGTACATGGTAGGCATTTGCCAGGAAAACTTGCTCATTCAATAATCCTTGGATGAATTTCGAGACCTTGGGAGGGACATCGAACATCGGGAATGTATTACCCATCATAGAATGTCCGAGGTAACATGCGCAAACATATTCAACAATGAGTTCATGCAAAACTATCCTACCGAGCTTGCAATGATTAGAAATAACATGTGCATAATGCAATCACTCATACTATGGTTTATGCATAACCATTCTATCAAGTTTGCATTACCAATCCTGTCCGGGGATGTTCTCACATTATGAATACCTCGAATGTGAGCTGAATGGGGGACTTCAGTCCGAAAGGATTTTCTCTCACTCTCAAGAAAAGTTATTTATCCCGTCTCATGCAGGATTCAAAAGAAATCACTCAATCTTTCCATCATCGCATTCGATAAGGATCCGAGTAATCTCGCAATTGATACGACCGAGCCGATTTGGAGGTCTTGATTAGGACCGTAATGAGGGCTAGGTCAAAGGTTTACAAAGGGGACTCTAGTTGAGTCAAGGCTGCTGAAATGAATTCCTTCATCATCTCTCCGGGTTTACAAGTCAAGAACCCCGCAAAAATGAGAGAGAAGTAATCTTGCTCGAACTTTTTCGAGTGATGCTTAAAATCATTGAACTCCACATTAATTCAAGTGCCCTAGTCAAAAAGGCTTTTAAAGGGTTGTAATGGAGGTAATGATTTGGGGACCGAGAAACGAAAGGGTTCATTTTGGCTCGAAGATGTTTGAGAAGGGGCTTGATGTTGGTGATCATTACAATCTTGTCACCGATCGTGGCCTTCTAGGATACCATCATTGTTCGAGGATGGTATGAACTGAAGATAGCATTTGCAATTTGACACTTCATGGAGATTTTTCTGTCTACCCTTTTAGGATATACAGGAAAATTGTGCATTCAAGCTCGAAATATTCTACAAATGAACAATGAATTGAAAGGGCATTGGCCTTACTTTTGGTAGGCACTTTGCTTTTTAAATGCCTAGGAATTTTTGTGGAATCAGCATTTCCTCTTTCTTTTCCTTTTTTTTTTTACTCCCAACTCTTTTTACTATTGCATCTTGATGAGTTCATTGGGAGATTTTCTATTGATCCAGCTTTTCGTGTCCTTCTACTCAAAGATGGGCCATATTTGCTTTGGGACAACAATGATCACCAATAAGGGCTTTTAGAAACGAATTTGTAGGCTCAAATGGGTTGTGCAAATGGATATAGATGTGTGGGATAGAAAAAGAAATGCTCTTCGTCACCCTAAGGCACTTGAATTAAAGCGCAAGTACAATGCAAAAAACCACCCGAAGATTTATGTTAGTCCAAGCAAGAAGATTTCTAACCATTTGTCTCGTGATGCTGATGGAATTACCTCTGTTTTGCCCCAATGTGGGGTGGTTCTTGACAGGGTTGTGGAAGTGAAATCTCCGCTCAAATGGGTTGATCAACGGATAACTTGCGGTGTTTAGGGTAGAGAAATGAATGCCTCCATCACTTCGGTTATCGTACATTTCGCGAGAAAACTCTTTACCTTGGGGAGTGCGGAATTTAGCCATCGTTCATCTTACCTGAAAAAATTAGACGTGTTTAGGAAAGGATTGCCTTTCATCATCCTGTCATGCCCTCTTCTATACATTCGATGTACCTTATGTGGTTCATGTTCATTGTTCGTAGTTGGTAAATTAAACATGAGGAACAATCATGTGCAAACCATGCGAGGTATGAGTGTTTTCGAGCATATGAAATGCAGCAACTTTTTAGCTTGGCGGACAAAGTTCGCAAGTATATAAAAAATTTCTTAGGGGCGTGGATCGTGAGTTGCTCCTCGCCCATGCAAATGCGTTGCAAAACTTCATTATCTCGCTTCGAGACATGAAATTGTCAAAGGCTCCAAGAATTTCTCATTTCATTAATTTTTCAGGGAGAAGGGATACTTCTGTTTTTGGACGAGTAGTGACCCCCGTAAAAATCAAAAGGGAAAGCATCAATGTATGTCCTCATGTTCTAAAAGAGTTGAAACGATACCACTTTACCCATGTACGTATTCCTCGCGAACTTTGAATTGAAAAGATCGATTCATCCGGATCGGATTATATGTCCAGGATGTTATCTCTCCAGGTTCAGAACCGCCTGGGCTGAGTTTCAATCAGTGAAGCAAAAAAGTTTTTATTAATATCCGTACATTGATGCCAAATCCGGGATCGACCCGGGACGCCTCGGACCATCGTCATTCCCCCAACCACTATGCTGCGGTGTTGTTGGCGTCCACGTGTGGTTCGCTTTTGTTATATTGTTCTCAAAGCAGTTGGCAATCTCCCGTGGAGAATAAAATAAGCTTAACTTAGAGTTTGAAACGACCGAGAGCCAATTGGGACAATACGGAGTTACCCATATTTGAGCCCGCTTGGTCTTTTACTTGCATTCTCCCAAGTAAGGCTATTCGAATCTCTCTTTACGGGCGTTCGGGGCGTCGTCCACAAATTGATTTGCTACGTGCCTAGCTTAATAAGGAACTTACGCATTTGATAAGAGAGGAGAAAAATTCGCCCTTTAACTCCGGGCAAATTCTAGACAACTAGAAAGTAAAAGTATCCCACGCATGGGAACTATACATGGAATTAAAGGAGTATTCATGCGAGATTGGTTCCACCTCTTTTGCCGGGCTATTCCAATGATTAGTCGATTTTGTCTTGGATCATACACCAACGATCGTTGTTTGAGGATCCATAATCACTTACTTCGGATCACAACTCGGGAGGTCTTTCGGCTCCGAACCGGGCGACCAAGGCGGTGAGCTCATCATCAAAGTAACCTTTTGATTTTTCGGGCAATTGATACTCGAATTGGGCATTGTTACTTGCTAACACCGCGACGTATTTTCCACTTTGTTTTTGCCGTGAGCGGTCCGACTCCTTGAGCTTGAGCCTCCGCCATCGCTCGGGAACTCGTAGGGATGATCAACCGGTCCGCTGCTAGAACCACCACTGGAAGGTCGGTATGGCCGAGTATTCTTGATTGGGAAGTGGTCGGGTACTTTTTGCTCCGTATGTTTTCCTAGGATTGATCTTCCAAATCAACTTTGCTCCGGTCGCCTTGGTTCCAAGCTACATCGTGCTTCTTCACTTATCTCTAAATCTATGAAGGTGATTTGTGACACTTCGTAGGGTGAGTCCGTCTATATTCATCATTTTGAGTACAACCATGGGTCGTGCTTGAATTGATTCCTAGCTGTCGAACCGCCTCGATGAATATAGAATGAAGCTCGGCGGACCAAAGGGGCCTTTTCTTTCCGACAAAATCGTCGTAGGCGGCTTGGCCATAGTTCTTTTGTTTGAGTAATTGCTTCCTTACAAAGCATGCTGCCAAATGTTTTGGAGCACTCGAACGCTACGGCTTCTTTAAGATGCCCCGAGCACCATGCAATATGGCCCCTCGTTATGAACCGCCGATCATCACTTGCTGATGTTATGATCACCGGTATATCCAACTCGAATCAATGATCTTTAAAAGACGAGACCGTCCATATCGATCCCTACCATGGGCCGCGACGTACGATGTCGAAATCATATTTGTATTGCCTCAACTTCTCTAAGGCTTCCGTTGCTTTCACATAAGCTGAAATCCTATACATGCACTTTCTCAAGCATGGCAACGAGGATCGAGAGGGAAACGGGGTTGCCATCAATGGCCATGACTCGCAGATCCTCGGGATAGGAGGCTTCCCATACTTCCGCCCGGAATGTACGCATACTTATTTTCCTTTCAAAACCTTCCATATGTAAACCGAAAAATGGGTGTTACGACTAGAGACGGGCTTTAGATGTTCTTTGGACTTGCAAAGATAAATTGCCGAAAATCACAAAAGCGATGATGGCCTTTCGTGACGAGTTCGGAGGTGCATGGAGACTTCAAGTTCTTTATAAACTTTTTCCGATCCGTTAGTCTCAAGAAGAGCTTTTCTCTCCTTTTCGCCTTAGTGCCTTGGATCCATTTCGTAATAACTCACTCAATCCGTCGTTTTTTTTTTTACTTTTATGATATGGAGGAGCCCTCAAATCATTTCACTTTCTCTACGAACGAGGCAAGCTTATTTCCCTCCTCAAATCTTTTCGGTTCCTCCTACGAACGAGGCGATTATTTGCCCTCCTCAAATCTTTTCGCTTTCTCCTACGAACGAGGCAGTTATTTGCCTCCTCAAATCTTTTCGCATTTACTTACGTGAAGGCTTTCAATGCTTAGTCAAATCGGCGAGGAATTCACGCATTTAAGCATGATGATGTTCGTGGATAGTATCGTTCTTTGCCCCCGGATTAACTATAGGCGTTAAAAGAAGAATGTTTCACATGGGGATTTTGTAATAAACAGTACATTCATTCATACATGTCACTACTTCTCTTGAGGATTCGTAAGGGTTGGCTAATAATGCTCGAAAGCGATATTTTGAGAGCCCATAATAAACTAAAGCTTCATGTAGGCTACACATTCGGAGTTCCATCGGCGTTGAATTGGGCCGGCTGTGACATCAAGGAAACTCTAATTGTAGTGATGCATGTTTCTTCCCTCGAAGGGCATCGGCTCGCTTCTGCAAGACCGACTTTCCGGGATGTATCTCCAACGAAATCGGATTGTACGAGAGCTTGCTCCGGGTGATGAATCGGGTGAATGAGCATTTTCAATGCTCGGATGTGGCTCATCGAGGAACACGTCACCAAAGGAGATGGGACCGCTACGTACATGGCAAACAGCGGTGTTAATAGCATCCCTATACCTCTTGTTCTCTCTCGAAGCTTTTCATTTTCTTCCCTCGAAACGCAAGTTCATGACTTTCATTTTTAACCTTCAATCGGGTCCGCTTGTTTTGAAACCAAAACTTGACCTTCAAGGGCTCCATTCCTATCATCCGGCTCAATTCATTTTTGCGTCTCTTATTCACGTAAGAGCACTCCTTGAAAGGCAGCTTCAAGCACTTTGATTTGATATTTTCTTTTCTTGGGCTGATCGCGTTGGCGCCGCCATTGTTGTTGCTTTGTCGAGATCTTGAATTTCACGGCCAAGAGAGTTGGGTTTTATGGCTCCAGGCGTTGGATCCGGTCTCGAAATCCAGCAGTTCGCTTTCGGGGGATGTCTAGGTTGGTTGCCTCTAGTAAGTGCTGATGGCCTCTAAACATGTTGGATTGAAATACCTCTTACCGCCTTTTGTTCACTCTATTCTCCGCCGTATGCTTACTCTCTCCAAATTCTTTCGAGTAATCGGGTATGTTCCAAAGCCTCCCTTTAAACGCGGATGAAAATCACTAAGCCGACGTTTTTCCCAAGATTTCGTGTTTCCCGCCTTGTCTTACTTTTTCAACGTGATGGGACCCCGAATCCATTCGCACCAATTTTCTTTTCTTGATAACCATGCTTGTCTCCCACTCGCTTTCAACATGGTGGGACTCCAACTCCTTTCGTAACTTTTCGAATTTGTGAGGCTCGAGATCACGGATTGACGACAGATCCAGGATCCAACGAACGAAACGCCTTTAGTTTCACCCGAGTGGCTCCGTGAGAATTGCTGTTTTTTCTCTCGAAAAGTATGCTTGTCTCCCACTCGCTTTCAACATGGTGGGGTCCTCAAATCTTTTTGTAACTTTTTCGGATTTGTGAGACTTGAGATGGTAGATCCGTGATTCACGGATGAAACGTCTCTGAGTTTTACCCGAGATAATTAACTCAAAGATCCACAATAATTATTGATATAGCTTTTCCTGCCCTTTAAATTAGGATTTAACGCCGAGACAATTATCGCTTTCATATTTTCATCTCCAACCTTCTAAGCACTCTTTTGCATCCACTCTTTTTTAGCCCCTTCAACAACAATGGTATCCCTTCCAAGATATGCCTTCTCGGTGAAGTGTTGGCCGCTCTTATAGCTGAAAATTACAAGAAGGCCCTTGACTACGGTAACGAACAAGTCTCCCCGCCGATTCGTGAGAGGGGAAACTTGGTGGGATGTTTGGCCATGTCCCGACCATCTTCGAGCGCGATCCGCTCAACATTGTTTTAAAATTTCAATGCACATGGATGGAAGAAAGGCTGGACGATCCGACCCTGGATATAGCCCGCGGGAGAATGCCGATCCATGACCTGAATCTGCTGCTGAGCATCACGAGGACAAGGTAGCCAACCTCAAAGAGAAATGTGAGCTCCTCCTCTTTAAGTTGGCGGATCTCGATTCTCGAAGCGATCACAGTAGAGCGAGCATCAACCGTATGGAGAGTCGCTTAAACTCCTTTGTGATGCTCATTAGGGCTCGGGTTCGGCTTTACGTTCCCACCCCGTTGATCTATTTGTAAGGCTTTTCGATGAATGAAATAAATGCAAGTTTTTACTCATTTCATCTTGGTCATCATATTTTTTCGCAAGATAACCCCTTTTACTCGCGAATATGTAAATCTCACGCTCCCGATGGTCGATTCAATTGGGCTAGAGAGGCTCCAACATTCAAAACAATCTCTCAAAGAAAGATTAGTAGTGAGGAGACAAACGAATGCTCAAATGTGAACAACTCGTGAATCAGTATTAATATTATAACTCGATTATGAAAACATCGAGTGAATCAAGCATAATATTTCTTTACAAAGTCGAATTGACTGGATTGGTAAAAGACACGACCATCCATCTCGGCCGTAATCAAAGCACCACCAGGGAGCACCTTTTTCACTATATATGGACCACCATAGTTTGGAGCGAATTTCCCTTCCGGGAGTGGGACTATTGGCAATAATTTTCTCAAGACCAGGTCATTGATTTGAAAATATCGAGGCCGAACTTTTTGTTGAATGATTTGGCAACCCTCTGCTGATAACACCGGCCATGACATACAACCTTTAAGTCTTTTTTCGTCGATCGATTCAATTGGCTTGTTCTCTGTTGGATCCATTCAACTCCGTTAGCTTAGCTTGAGACAAGATACGTAAGGAAGGAATTTCCACTTCAACCGGTAGAAACAACTTCCATTCCATATACAAGCGAATACGGGGTTGCCCCAGGTAGATGTTCGGATCGAGGTCCGATACGCCATAAGTGCAAATGGCAACCTCTCATGCCAATCGCGATAATTTTCAACCGTCTTCGCTAAAATTTTCTTAATATTCTTATTGGCGGCTTCTACTGTTCCATTCATCCGAGGACGATATGGGGAAGAGTTCGGATGCTTGATCTTGAATTCCTTAAACAATTCGTCCATTAGTTTGTTGTTTAAGTTTGAGCCATTGTCAGTGATTATGGCTTCAGGTGAACCGTATCGAGCAATGATGTCCCGGCGGATAAATTTCGCGATATTTCGTGCCGTGACCGCTAAATAGGATGCGGTTTCGATCCATTTAGAGAAATAGTCAATCGCCACCAAGATGAATCGATGCCCATTGGATGCTTTAGGGTTGATAGGACCGATAACATCAATGCCCCACATAGAAAACGGCCATGGTTCGATAACTGATGCAACTCATTTGGAGGGACATTAATCTTGTCACCATGAATTTGACATTTGTGACAGCTCCGGACATGTTGAATACAATCTCTTTCGAGTGTGAGCCAATAATAACCCAACCTCATAATCTTCTTAGCTAACAAGTGGCCGTTCATGTGTGGACCACGAGATCCCTTCATGTACTTTCATCATCGACGAACCGCCGGTTGAGTCAATGCATCTTAGTAGGACAGAATCGAATGACCGCTTGACAAATTCTCTCCATTCAAGAAGAACTTCGAGGCCATCTTCCTTATGTACTTTTGGTCGATACGGTACTTTTTCAGGGAACTCCCGCTTCGAATATAAGTCTTGATGTCATGGTACCATGGCTTACCATCGGGTTCATTGATCACGGCCATACAATATGCCGGCTTTTTTAGTACCTCGATCTTCAGTTGGTCAACATCAAGTCCATTGGCGACTTGTAATATTGAAGACAAGGTAGCCAATGCATCGCGAATCGATTATGAGTCCCCGGACGATACTCAAATGAGATATCTTCAAATTCCTCCACCAATTCATCCGATACTCATGGTAGGGTAGCAATTTAGCATCTCTCGTCTTCCACTTTCGAACAGTTTGAAGGATAATCAAAGCGGAATCTCCGAACACCTTGAGTCGGCTATCCCCATTTCAATCGCATCCTGCGCACCGAGGATGCATGCCTCATATTCTCGCTCCGTTATTTGTGCAATGGAATACCAATTTTGCTGCCACAGGATAATACTCGACCACTTGGAGATATCGTAACCACACCCGTACTTCGACCCCGATAAATTGACAGCTCCGTCAAAATACATAGTCCGATGTAATCCTCCACCGACGTGATTCGATCCTCGAATGATAGGCATCATCATCTTGCCCCGGATTTATAGCTCGTCCCTTGATTGACTTTTGGGACAAATATTGAACGTCAAACTCGGAGATGAGGATTTGCCATTTGGCAAGTCTACCAATCAAGGCGGGTTGATTAAGCAAGTATTTGATAGGATCGCATTCCCGTCACCGAAGCACTTGGTGATGCAAGGTATATTGCCGAAACCCGTGCAAGACCCGGACTAACGCCGCACATGTTTTCTCTCTACGGAGTAGTTCATTTCCGAGTTGTGAATTTCTTGCTCGATAATAAATAGCTCGTTCTTTCCTGTCTTCCTACTTCTCTTGGGCTAACATAGCACCCAAGGATTCGCTAAGGATTGTGAAGTAGAGGATTAGAGGTTGCTCCGGCGTTGGAGGAACAAGCACGGGTGGATTCACGAGATGTCGTTTCAGTTTTCAAAAGCTTCTTCGCATTCGCTATCCCATTGGACTAGCGCATTCTTCTTTAATAGCTTGAGAAATGGCTTAGCAGTTTCGACAACCGAGAGATGAATCGAGCAATATAGTTTGGCCTACCCATCAAGCTTCGAACTTTTTTAACCGTCGGCGGCGGCTTAAGCTCACGAATAGCCTTAACTTTCGAAGGGTCGACTTCAATGCCCTTTACCGCTACCACGAATCCGAGTAGCTTGCCCGAGCTGGTCCCAAAGACACACTTGGCGGGGTTGAGGCGTAACTTGTACTTTCGGAGTCCTGTCGAACAATTTCTTCAAGCATTTCGACGTGATCTTCTCCATGCCTTGTTTTTGCTATCATGTCATCGACGTAAACCTCAATCTCATTATGCATCATGTCGTGGAAAAGGGCAACCATGGCTCGTTGGTAAGTGGCTCCAGCGTTTCGAGACCGAACTGCATTACCCGGTAATGGAACATTCCCCATAGTGTGGTGAAAGTGGTTTTCAACTTGTCATTGACATTCATCAGGGATCTCGATTGTACCCGGAGAAACCATCCATAAATGAAAACAATTCAAACCCCGCAGCACCGAATGCGGCCGTCTTTCTTCATGACATGGATTATGTTAGCGACCCAAATCGGCATATTCCGTAGTCTCGATGAATCATACATCAAGAAGTTTCATGACCTCCTCTTTGATATTCCGCACTAGTTCCGGGCCCGGCCCTCCTTGACTTTTGCACCACCGGCGTAGTCGAAGGATCGATCGGCAAACAATGCTCGACAATGGAGCGGTCAAGACCGGGCATATCTCGCATAGGACCAGGCAAAAACGTCATGATAATCCTTCAAGAGTCCGATCGGGCGCTCGACATTTCCGAGAAAAGGCTTGCCCCGATCTTAACTTTTTAGGGTTTTCCGCATCGCCTAGGCTGACCGAGATAATTTGTTCACCGGTCAAGGGCTTGATCTCCTCTTGTCGTTCGAAATCTTGACGAACTTCCTCATAACTGGACCGAACTCATCTAGGTCGTATACTTCGAATCCACTAGATTTCCCTCCTCATGTATCCCCCATGATGACAAACTTGTTGGTCGTTGGTTATCGTCATCGGGTTGGTTTGGGAGATTTGGACTACAAGCCGCGTGCTCGAGCTCACGCCCGTGAAGATCACATCTTCTAGCGGCATTGTCGATAGAGAGCGGTTTCCGGGGCTTTACCGGAGTTGTCCGTAGGAGGAATTAGAGCAGGAATGGTTAGCGGCAGAAGTTTGGCGGAGAATGCGGCTATCATTTCCTCCATCTTTCGGGACATCATCTCTTCAAAGCGCTCGCTCAAGGAGCCAAGTTTCTCGTTTAGGGCAAGACCGGCGGTGGCGTTAATGTCGGCCATCCTCTTCGCGATCGATCGAGTAATATGTGGAGGATCCGTGAAAAATTACCTGTACGCAAAGAACAAACCAAAAATGAGTACAGGGAGCGAGAATAGCGAGCCGGCCCATGGCATCCCTCTAGACTCAAACGAACAAAGTGATTATGACCAAAGAATTGTAATTTTCAGTTTGTCCGCTTTTACGAAAAAATCCGTATTAATTCGTACGTTGGTCAAAATACGTCCACATTTTACGAGCTTATAGTTGAGAAGATGATGAACAACTTTTATATTGACCAATCGGACTAGAAATGAGCGGATCAAATCAGTTAATGTGTCTTTCCGAAAAATCGCATTCAGAAAATTTTTATAACCACAGGTAGTTAAAAAAACGAAAGGCCATCTTAAATTATGAATTTAATTCTGAAATTTTGTAGGATATTAGTTGAAACATAGGTCTACAACTTTCATGTTTGACCCTTACTCAAAACTCGATCATAGAATTTAGTAAAAATCGTACAACAGGAACAAGCCAAATCAGAATTGAGGACAACCGATGAAATTGTAAAAACTACGAAAGCAAAGTGTGAAATTGAAAACAAGACAATGAGATTCATAAACAATCAACCTAAACCATGGACCAGCCCAAAATAAAAATGAGATAACAGGGCGTAAGAGACAAGAAATTACCGCTCATATGAAGAAAATGTCAATCACAAAGACATGCGCATGAAACGTGGATTCGATTTTAGTTCTTTTAGCAAAAATGAAATGAAAGACGTAACGACATGTCGCAGCCTCGCGCACGTTCATCATGACTAGTTGCCGCCTCGCATACATAGTCATGACTAGTCGGGTCCAATCATCTCGGCTTGGTTCGGTCGATAAGGGCAACTCTCATGCATCATAGCCTCACGCGCATGAGAACAACCCTTGAGCCATTTTTTGAAGAACTCGGGATCCAAGTGGGATAACCTTTAGCGAAACCTTACCGCCAAGGTTAAAGAACCACATAAATACCATCCTGAAACTATCGGGTGACCCGGGTTCGGTCACAAGTCAAGGTGGTGTAGTGCAATTATATTAGGGGCATGCACGACATTTTAAAGGCAATCAAGACTCGATAGTTCAAAAAATAAAATTCTCATCACCAAGCCTCGCAAAACAGAGGTTAGCCACGTGACTCCTCCCCTTATAACTCCCTTTCCCGCAAAATCATTTAACACCTATGGATTAAAATTCAACCAAGATTGCCAAATCAAGTAATTTTCCTTTTCATGAACTTATCCGGTCTAAGTCCTCTTTGGGTCCCCAGTGAGTCGCCAAGTCGTCGCGACCTAAAAAAAAAATAAACAAGTTTATCATTTCCGGGCTAATGGATTATCGGGTTAATTAATTAACTAACCTAACTCGGACTCTCCCAAGTCCATACCAAATCGCAACTTAAGGTTCGAATGATTAACATGCAATGTGATTTGAATTTGGAGTCGCCACTAATCATTTTCGGTAGGTCGATTAGAAACCTAAATAAAATAGCGGGAGAAAACTATCTTATTTCTGCGAACCGGAGATTAAGAGTCCGGGGACTTTGTTACATTAATTACAACTAATGCCCTTTCGGTACCTTAAAATTCATGAAAAAATAATGGATTTGACAAATTTGATGAATTCTACTTGAAGATTAAAGAATCAATTTTTTTTGTTTTTCTTCTCTTGACATTTGTTTGAAATAAAGAAATTACATGGAATTAGGATGAAATAGGTTCAAGATTACTCCCCAATTTGAACTCGTGCACCAAACTTGTGCTCCGGGCTTGTCTTGACCATTGGACCGATTTGGTGACTCGTTAGACCGAGAAATCTCTTGGTCCTATCTCTCATTCACGCTTCTTTCTCATCTCGTTGGAATTTCATGAGACCGCAATCCGGGCGTTGATATTTTTTCCTTTTTGCTCTCCTTCTATTCTTGTACCATTGATGTCTCATCGTTGATATGCAGCTATTATCATAAAAACGTAGAGAGAAAAAAAAATCAGTGTAGAAAATCTGAGCTAATTTGTATTCGAAATTAAAGAAAGTTAGGGAATCACTTAACTTTCTTTTCTTTGCTGCGAGCTTGAACGATGGTGATGAACTTGTGGCTTGTGTTGATGGGTGCAGAAATTGGCAATGGTAGCACCGAGCTTCAAAACACTCAAGCCCTCTCAAAACTTTCTCCAAAGTTTTTCTCAAGAATTCTCTTTTTCCTCTCTAAAGAATTCCTCTCAAAAACTCTCTCAATTCTCTTTTCCTCCCCCAAAAAACTCTTCCTTCTCCTCAAGAACTCTTCTTTTTTTTATAGGCAAAATTCTTCATCCTTCATTCTTCATCTTCATTTCCTCACCTTCCATTTTCATCTTCCTTTCTTCATCTTCATCTTCTTTTCTTCATCTTCATTTCCCCACCTTCCATTTTCATCTTCTTTTCTCCATCTTCATCTTCTCTTCTTCACCTTCATTTCTCCATCTTCCATTTTCATTTTCTCTTCTTCATCTTCATCTTCCTTTCTTCATCTTCATTTTCATCTTCTCTTCTTCATCTTCCTTTCACCATCTTCCTTTCCCCCATCTTCTTTTGGTATTTGCAATGCAGTCCCTGAAGTTTCAAGTATTTGCAATACGATCCCTAAGTTCCGAGTATTTGCAATACGATCCCCGAAGTTTTGAGTATTTGCAATACGATCCCCGAGAAAATATTACTTTCAAGCCCAAATCTTCTTGGTGCATTTTTCCACCCCATGCCTAGTCCAGGCGCCTTTGTTAAATTAAGCTTAAATTATATGCCAATGCTATGTGAGATGATTTTTGTTTAGAACTAAAATTAGTTCTAATTTTTATGCAAGAAATAGATTAGTCAAAATTTAGGCGTCAACAACCGGCCACCATTTTGAATGATTTGATGTGCATGTTTGAGATTGAGAAGTGATAATATGGAATTACTCCTTAGAATAAATAACCGTTAATTAAATAAGGATAGAAATATAACATGTTATTTATGTGGCACTCGGTGATAAGGTGATCTACAAGATTCGTAGTAAATCGAAAATATTCACAGATTTTAATGCACTTATGTTTATTTAAATTCACATAGAGATATAGTGAATTGATAAACTGAGTATATTTACTATACCTAGAGACATGATAGTTAAAAGAAGAGAAAATTTCGATATCACATGTTTGATATCGTTCTCGTATGAGTAAAGTTCAAATCATATCTAGTGGTTAGGATGAAATTGGATGCTCTAACGTATTTATTTGATTGATTTATCACATCTAGTTTCAAACTTTTATTTCTAAGATTGTCAATTTTATTTTTTTTAATTCTATTTTGATCCGTTGGATAAATTTTAGAATTAACCCATTTTTAGTATTTGATTGATTTATTAATCATGAATCTCTATGGGACCATATCTTTTCTCATCATTATATTACTTGTTCAACCTTGTTGGTTGACACGTTCGCGTGCAATGAGAATTTCACGAATAACTAGCAATACACTAATATGATTATTAGTTCTTAATTCGTTTAAGATTTTCAATTCCCTTTCGGAAATTGGGCTTGACATTTTACTAATTAATCTGAGTACAAAGCACGAAACCTAAAATAAAAGTGAAACATATGAAATGCGGGGTCTTACGTTAACTTCCAGTTGCCAAAATGAGTCCAGCTAGCATAATATCATTAATATGAGATTTGTGGCCACAAAAGCACCGTGACAAACCGTGAGGCTAGATGCACTCGTTTACTATTAACCACCAATTTCTGGGCAAGTAATGCTTGGAACTGCATAACAAACACTACAGAAAGCAGATCTTTCGCAAATGGGAAATAGCTAGAGTACTTGGAAAACAAAACCAAAACATCACTTAAGCAGCTGCTCTGTTCCGCTTGAATCTAGAATAGTCTCCCGAGAAACTGATATTTTACCAGGACAAGGATGTCCGCGCTCGTGCTCTTGCAACCATATAAGCAGAACTGAGCAAAATTATCATGATCAAGAGAAATCCATCGGACTCTCAGTACAAAAGAAGATTGTTTCGTCGGGAGATTGATCCTCAAATAACTAGAGATAACACCTCATTCACTCTTGTAAGCAAAACTTAGGAATTGATCTACATGTGCTAGACTAGAAGGCTGCAATTCTTTTACTTTAACAATCCAGGATTTATGTGATGTTGGCATCTTTTTCGCACATGTTTCCATTACAAATCGTAAAACTTATCATTAAAGTGCAATTGAGTCCTAAAACTTGTTAAATTGGTGCAATTGCGTTTTCCCGTTAACTCCATCCAACTTAGCTAACCGAAAATTTCGGTGTGGCTTTTTCTAATATTTTCTATCTCCTACATGACCATGATGTGACCAAAATGACTTTGTTTCGGTCAATATCGGATTTTTAACATAAATAATGACGTTTTTAAATTTTGAAATAAGATAAATTAACAAAAAAGAAGAAAAGGGATGAGATAGAGCTTGCCTAGCTTACGCTGCAGCTCCACCATCGCCAGGCCACGGCCGGTGGCGAGAGACCCCCCCTACAGCAAGCGAGGGCCTGCAAGGCCCTCCCCCAGGCTGGCCGAGGGCCGCCACTGGTGGGGGTTCTTAGCCATCACCAAGGGCGGCGCTCAATCAACCTGGGTGAGGGTCGATGACCCTTGTCCGATCCGGGTGAACACTTGAAATGCATATGTTATAAGCGCCAGTGCAGGTAAATTCAGAAATTCCTTGTGATTCCACCAACAAGATACTGATTTTGAATCAAGTGCGAGACCTTGCGCTCTTTAAACGCCTGTACAGGTAAATTCAGAAATTCCAAGTCGTAGATGATAGATCAGTGCAAGTGAAGGTTGAACATTTTCTTTCGTGAAATGTCAATGGCTAACTTTTTGTCTACTTTACTGTTCAGTCCTGTTTTCTTCTCTACAGAGCCAGCAAATGCTACGATCATCTTCTCAATATTCAATGCCTCCACGAGGAATACCGTGCGTGGAGAAGATGATTTTATAGTGTATTTGTGGAGTACACGTACAAATGGAGGAGCTCACACTTGGTTTCTAGAAAAAAGGCCTATTAATAGGGATGGTCCACCGCCAAGATTTGAAGGCAAAAATACAACCGCCTTTGACTACAAGCTGGCTAGATGATGTTGTCTATAAATTCCAGCTAATTTTCTTAACTTGGAGTCTTCTTTTTTTACTTTTCTTCACCGCCTTTGACTGATTTCCCTTGCTCTTGCCTATTGCATACATTTGTTGTTGACGAGGACAGGTTGTTGCCAGCGTGCTACTTAAAAATGGATCATATTTTAACACTGCATTTCTGTGAATGATTCAACTCTTCAGCCACAATAGAGTAAATGTGAGTACCAGTTACATGGAAATGGAACCCAAACATTAACTCCCCTGAGGCCACGTACCAATGGTTTACCATCTCATTGAGCAAGCCTCCTCCAACTCCAGCACTCCTGACCTCTCATAGTCTGTACCAAGTGTTTAGTGCAGGCTTACTTTGAGCATTAGAATCCTTGGTTGCCATACACCCCAACCTTCGAGCCTAAAAACGTAAGGAGGGAGAGGCTTTGGATGGTCTCCACGGGGAGCTATCTGACTTCTTCTCTTTACACTCTTCTTCTCTCGTCTAGTTCTCTTTTTCAGCTTACGCGATATTTGTTTTACGTTAAGGCTGTGCCAAATGTTTGGTGCACGCTTACTTTCCCGACGAGTATGGTTTTCCCGGTGTGGGTTTACTGAGGGAGGGACTGTACCAGCTGTCATATTACCTAGTTTTGAACTGTACTAAGTAAATCCTAACTCGACACACGGATTATTTAGAGCTTTCACTCGTTAGCAAACTAAATGCACCTGAACCTATCCTCGTTGCGAGGGGGGGTCACATGGCGTGAAAACAGGTAGAAAAGCAGAAGCTGCAGGTTGAGTTAAAAGATGGGAAACTCGAAGGAAAGAGAGAAAAAGAGTAACGGAAAGATCTGAGTTGATTTAGCAAGGTGGAAGGCAAAAAACCGGCAGAAACTTCAAGAGACCGGCAAATCTTTATACGTCATTTCAATTCTGATTGCACTGTGAAATGTAAAATCTAGTTTTAGTTTACTATCAAAATGTTGCATCCATAATGATGTACAATAAAACTGCATCTTTAATGTAAACAACGGGCTCTCTCCTCGTTAGATTAAAGGCGTGGGAAAATTTAGCGAAAATGGGATGAACAACAAAATCAGATTTTGAGGCGTGATAATACTCTCTCGAAGTATTTATTTGCCCCACAATGTTGCTAATGATTTTCGGCGAATATCCTCCAACCTCCATGATACAATAAAGTCTCGATGAGAATAGCACATAAGAATTCTGATAATTCTCCAAAATATCTCACGGAAAACAATTGAAAACAATAGATATATTTCTTGTTTAAAAAAAAAAGGACAAATGGAAGAACAAGTTGTAAATATTGAACAGAAACGTTGAATATATAATAGTGAAAACCTTTGTGAACAGACACATCATTCCCGGGAAGAACACAACTCTTCATATCTAGACAATACAACCTTTCAAAGTTGCATCCCTTTGAATAACCTCTAAAGAGTAACCATCCAAATGCAAGAAGACACCCCCTTCGTTTGTTCGTAAAACAAACTACCAACAATCTCTCACTTTGTTTTTTTTTTATTTTTAATCACAAAATAAAATTTCTCAAAAAATATAGCCAAAATTTTCATGAGATTAAATACATAAATGAAGGTCTCTTTTGAGTTAAAACTTTATTTAGTGCAAGCTTCTCAAAATTCTATAAAAGTGACAAATAGATGCTGGCTTTAAATTTGCTACTCTATATAATAGAATCGGACATACCGCACATAAACAAATCTCTTGTTTCAACGAATTCATACTTACTCAGCACTATTATGGTCTTGTGCTTGTACCTATTTCATGAGCTTTCTAGAAAGCAACCCTAATTTTCGTAAAAAGTGGCACTACCCTAAGCCCATATATGTGAAATATTTACCCCGTGTTTATGTTACTAATAAACACGTTATTGAATAGTATTGTACTTCATTAAGAATATAATTTAGCCTCTAAACGTAATAGATGATATTGAATTCTCATATCTAGGCTAGCGTCGTATCAAATAATCACTTTCAAGAACTTGTTTTTATCAATTAAACCTTATAACTAGTGATATGCTAGTTACCATTACTGGTGATTTTAAGTAAGAGATTTCAGCCCAATTTCGTTTTAGTCACCTTTACTATCTCTCTTGGTAGAGTCTTTGTAAAAGGATTGGCTAGAATCTTGGTTAACCTCATATAATAATTGTTATGGTATCATCCTGAATCAATTATTTCATGCACTCATGCCTTGGGCTAATATGTCTAGACTTTTTATTGTAAGTGCTACTAGGTGCCAAACATGTTGCAGACTTACCCCGAGCTATCCTCCTCGTCGATTGTCTTTTCCTACTCCTCTTCCATACATCTCTTGCAGTGCCCTGAGAAAAATAGAAATGTTTAAGGATATGTTTCAGTTCTGGAGCTCCTCGGTTCTTCAAGATGGAAATGGTGTTTGGGTGATTCGGTTCCCAATTCTGAAGGGGAACTAGACCGATGAACCGCCCATCCGGACCAACAAACTTTTGATATTTGTGTAAATGTACAACTTTCTGAATTTCTGATCACACAAAAAAAAAACTAATATTTCTGAATGGAAGTGCTTGCTTTCCTGAGTCCTGACCTAAATCTAATCCCCCAAATTAGCGATTTTCGTTGTCTTCGTCTTCAACCTGACCAGCGTTCGTTTGATTTGTTGGGATAAGCCTTGCACTTATCCTCATGGATGAGAGGACAGTGGATCAAGTTACTTGGATTAATTAGTATGCTTTACTTTTAATTTTCATTTTACCAGTTTTGTTGAATCGTCTGGGAATTGATGGTCTGGTCTAGCTCTTGGGACCTCCGATTCGATCCCCGACTCCAAAAATTGGAAACTAAGACCACGTCTAATCCCTGGTTCTTGAGGGAACCGAACTATGTTTAGTCCTAATAACGAGGTGTGGCCAGGGATGCCTCACCCAGATCTGAGCGAGGTCTCCTCTTTGAGGCCTCGCCGGCCATGGGTGAAGGCGGCCATGGCCTCGCCAGCTACAAGCGAGGCCACCCTCACCCGAGTGGTCGGCGAGCTCCGGGTGACCCTCGCCGACCATATCTCGCAGGCCACGGGGAAAGAAAATAAAAGAACGAGAAACAAAAGAAAATAATAAAATAATAATCTTGAAATATTATTTAAAAATTACCACCTTAGTCCCCGAGATGCTACCTTAGCACCGGCCGGTCAAATAAACTACATTGTTACCGTAAAAGATTTAGGACTGAATGATACAATTTCAATAGATTTATGAATTGTTTTGGTAATTTTTTCATTTTCACGGCTTTTTTTGTCAGTTTGACATGAAGGAAGGAAACCGTATGAACTTCTGGTCAAAAATAAATTTGAATTAAAGAAACATATGAGAGTTTTAAGGGATTGCATCGTAAATTTATCCATTATTACAAAGGGACAAATAATTGGGTTTCAAATATCGGACCGTAATTTCGTTGAGACTATAGGACAATGCGTATCCAATCAAAAAGGGAAATCCAATGGGATCCGACAATGAGGTCGACGACACAAAATCCCCATAAATTATTCCAACAATCAGCGAAACAAGACAGTTCATCTTGGCATTCTTTCTAGCCAAGTTGACCAAATTTCCTGCAAATTATAGAAATTGATTTGATTTTGGCCCCCTAATTTATTTATTTTCATGATAAAGAGTAATGTTCCGTAGCTGCACATACTTTACATATAAGATTATTAGCCGATTTGATGAACTCATGATATTAAAGGAGTATTTGAAAAATTAGGCATCGTTGTATGAGTAAATGCATATAAACAAACACAATCAGAATAAATATTAGCAAATACAAAAGCCAATATCACATAATTTTGTAAAAGAAAACCAATTCCCATTTTTCTTAAGTTCTATAAAAAAAATATGTAACTAAATACGTAGTTAATGACTCATATGATAAACACATAAGTATAGATAACTCTTGATCAGATAACCTTTAATTCAATATTTTATATAATTCTGACAAAAAAAAATATTTTAGATAATCACTTGTTAAGAACCATGTAAAACAAAATTAAGGGTCCATTACTTTAAATTTTGAAATATTCGGTGAAATAATTGCTACTACTTCGATCTTTTGAATTAGCTTTTTAAGATTTTGATTAAAAAAATAGCCTTTTAAGGAGTTTCAGTGTAAAATGGATCTCTATAAGTCTTCAAAACATTCTCACAACCAAGTATACTTTAATCCACATTCATAATTTTATAAAATAAAACAAAATAAAACCAACAAAAAAAGTAACTACCATTTCAAACGAGTTATAAAAGAACAATAGGATATACAAGTATTTTATTGACATATAATAAAAAAAAATATTGGCATGCATATTCATTTTTTTTTAAGTTGGAAAGCTAGAATTGATTGCTAATCAAAAGGCTTAAGGAAAAAGGTCGTGCATATCTAGTGAAATCAATTTTAAATTAATGAACGTTGGAACAAGTCTCCTCCAATAATCAACTGGATCTTGGATTCAGGTTCCAAATTGTAAATTTTGGGATATGTTTATTAGAAATCCTAAAAATTATAGGAAAGTGCAAGTGACTTATAAGCTTGCAAAAAGTGTAATCGAGTCATAAAACTTGTCAAATTGGCGAAATGGAACCCTTCCGTTAACTATAACGACGGTCTTTTTTTTATCTAAATCTGATTTTTAATGTAATTTTTATTTCAATTAATTTGAAAAATAAGTAAAAAAAATCATAACCATGGATGCCTCTATGTCTCTCTTTCTTTTTGGACGACATCTAAACCTGAGCATTTCTTTATTGGGTTCATACCATGAAAAATCACAAACTGAAACACTTATGAAAAATTTACCCCAAACTATTTTTTATCATCAAAAATTCTAAAATCGTACTTCTTTGATAGATTTACCATATAATAATTTTTTTTACCTCAAAAAACGCCAAACTCGGTACACATATGGCAAATTTACCCTCCATTAAATAAAGTTAATACCACGAAATAATTCAAACCAATACATCCGTGACAACTAGTATACCCGTCAACTATCACGTATCATCCAACTCAACGATTTAACTATTAGATTTAACGAAAATTGATGGAAAGTAAATTTATCACAGGTGTTCCAGTTTGTGGTAAATTTGTCACAAATGTACCAATTTAAAAATTTTGGTGATAAAAAAATAATTTGAGATAAATTTATATTAATTTGAAGATTTTCGTGGTATTAATCCTTTTTTATTCTTTTGTGTGGTCATATCTTTCATGGAAACCATTGACATCCATGGCGGTGCACATAGTTGATACTGTGCCTTCTCCGGGTTCACATGTGGTTTTCTGAAGTGGAGCAAGATCAATTTGGTAGACCTATGGATGCGCAACAATTAGGTCTAACTTGGTAGACCCGTGATACCTAGGCGTTCGCGATCCTTTCCGGGTATGCAGTTTCAGATTTGCTTTATGGGGAACGTGGACCCTGGGGAGTTTTCGCACAGAATCATTATTGCTGGAACGATTCAGTATACTGGAATCTGGATGGCTGATGGATATTCAGTGGAAGAGTAGCAATTGATGGGTAGAAAACGAAAAGTGCACCAGAAGCTTGCCTGTTTTAACTTTTAACCTGTCCTGCCCCCAGGAATATGAGAAATCAATATGTTGTCTGTCTCGCATCTTTCTTTTCTGGTGTTTGAACAGTGTGTGGTAAAAGAAAAGGAAGGAGCGAGGAGACAATGAGATGCTCTGGAATCGGATCTTTGTAAATGAAAACATGTATCAGTTGGGAAAAGGGTAGCATGCGGTTTCAAGAAGTGACGTTAGGATGCGTGCACCTTGAAGACTCTCTTTTGTAATGAGCAAATAATAATAACAATGATGATGTTAGTGTTTTCACCTTCCAGTCAAAATGATAATAGACTAAACTCGAATTAGTGAGTGTAAAGTTACAACATTGAGTTAGCTGTATAACATGCAGAGCATTCGTATCGAGAATAATGTCATAGATATACGCCTTGATGCTCTGCGAGACTCTGACCTTACAAAGAATGGTAGTGTTTTTAAATCCGTGCAACACGCGTGTTGAAATTTCCCACATGGTTTCACATGCAAAAAATGAGTAAGTTATTAATTAAAAAGAAAAGGAATAAACGTCAATAACCAACTGCTGCAAAAATGCTCCGAACTTGTCTAGCAAAAGTTCTAAAGTCATTGTGGAGTATAAAGAGTCTCATCCTTTGTCACTCGAACATTTTAGGCCTAGTGCTTTTGCCCCTCCGAGTTGTGATTCTAGACGTCCATTTTTACACGTCCTCAAATTCAAAATAGTAGCCGATTCCTTTTCACATGTGAGTAATTTACATGTCACATATTGTTGACACCAAAATAATAACAAGTACAAATATCGAATGGGCGTTCGTATCATCATGTCCCGAGGTTGGTAAATTAGGAGCGACAAACCACTTCCCGAAGTTCGTTAAGTTGACTCCAACATACTGAAATTGGTAAGAGGGCTAAAACCCGATGTTTGGGAAATAAAGCCATTGAATCCTGAAATTCGGCAAGATTCGAGAACATACCGAATCTTGCAAAAAGCCAGCAATAGAGGGATGCAAGCATAAAGAGAACCATGTGTTAGTCAAGTTAGCCACGTCGGTGGGGAAATTGCAAGCAAGAAACGAAAGTGGACGCAAGCGGATCGTGGGAAGTTGCTTGAAATAATTCAAATTTAAAGTCATGGTGGCAATTGAAGATCAAATTTTGGATGATAAAAACAATGGAGAACGTGGGCAAAAAGGAAGTTGTTGAAGGTGCCAAGATTCAAGATTTGAAAATATGAAGATAACCGACCTAGTAGTTACAAAGTGCAAGAAGATACAAATATGCAGCAACGAAAAAGAGCAAGACAAATCAACTAAACACCCAAAAAACATTTATCATCTTTTGCGCCTAACTTTCATCGCCCTTAACATTTTCTGCACTTTTAGTTCAAGTTGTCAAGTTTATTTACCAATCATCTACTGCTTTTTAGGAGCATTGCAATGTAATTGGTAGAGGTTTAGCCCTTTATTGATTCCAAACCCATATCCGATCCATTTACTTTAAGTTCATTTCTATATACTTCTTTGCTTGGTATTATTCGCGTAATCCTCCTCGATAGTTGAGCCACGGAATCCTCTTAATAAAAATCGAAGGACGGATTTCAGTGAAAGATTACCTCATCACAAAATGAGCGAACACATATACATGGGTCTAATACGCTAAACAGCCTTCCATTTAGCTTTTGTTTCAATTCTACCCTTTGTCTCATAAAAAACTTTAAACTTTAAGTGTAGTCCCAATTTTATATTAAATTTTTTTGTCCCATAAAAAATCCCCAACTTTAGATCCAATCCCAATTCTACCATAATTTTTTTGTCTCATAAAAAACTATTAACTTTAGGTTTAATACCAATTATATCCTAAAATTTTTTGTCTTATAAAATATCCCAGCTTTTGGTCTAGTTTCAAATTTACTCTTTTTTTTTGTCTCATAAAAGACCATCAACTTTTATTTGAGTTATAAAATCTGTCTCCATTAACCCTATGTCAAGATCTTCCTTAGTGGTTTTGCGCTTGATTTTCGGCTCCTCATACTTGGAAATGTTTCATTTCTCGGTTGTCAAAAAGAAATTTTGGAGGGAAGCTTAATGGGGGTAGATTTATGACTTAAATTAAATTTTGTAGTTTTTTATGAGTCTGTAAGAATTTTAGGGTAAAATTGGGACTAGTCGGTAAAATTGACACAAGACCTATAGTTGGTAGTTTTTCATAGGACAAAAGAGGGTTTAGGATGAAACTGCGACAAGACCTAATGTTTAGGATTTTTTATGGGACAAAAAAAATTAGTGTAAAATTGGGACTATGCCTAATTTTGAAGGTTTTTTGTAAGAAAAAAAGCAAAATTTGGATAAAAGCTAAAATTAGAGATTTTTAGGCATGTAATATTCCATATATCCGCACGATTAACAGGGGTGCAGCTAGCCTAGCCAAAGCTAGGGCTTGGCTTGCTCCCCAATTAAATTACATGCAAGTTTAGGTTGGTTTCCGTTTGGCAGAGAATCATTATTGCTGAAACGATTCAGTAATCTGGATGGCATTGGTTATTCAATGGAAAAGTAGCAACTGGTGAGTAGAAAACCAAAGCGCACCAGAAGCTTGCTTGTTTTAACCTGTTCCGCTCCGTGAGAAATCAATAACGTCTTCGTCTCTCTCACATCTTTCCCTTCTGGTGCTTGAACGGTCTGTGGTAAAAGAAAAGGAAGAAATGGTGAGACTGAGAATAGAACGAGATGTTCTGTAATTGCATTCCGGGAAAAATACACTAGAAGTGTCATAACTTTTCTATGGCGTTCATTTAAGTGCAATAACTTTCAAAACATTCACTTAAGTGTCATAACTTTCAAAAATCGTTCACTTGAGTGCCATGCTGACGTGGACGCCAGAAAAGTTGACGTGGCAGCCGGAAAGCTGATGTGGCACGCCAAAAAGCTGACGTGGATCTCCAGAAAGCCGACGTGTCACGCCGAAAAAAGTTGATGTAGCACTCAAGTGAATAGTTTTGCTCCGACGTGGCACTCAAGTGAACGATTTTTGAAAGTTATGGCACTTAAGTGAACGTTTTAAAAGTTTTGACACTCAAGTGAACGCTGTACACAAGTTATGGTACTCACGGTGTACTTATCCCTTGCATTCCTGTAATTAGAACACGTCTTAGTTGGAAAAAGGGAAGCGTGCAGTTTCAAGAAGCGACGTCAGGATGTGTCGATGAAGACTAACGAGCTGCTAAGAATAATACTAATAGTTATGATGATAATAATGTCCTCGCCCTCGAGTCAAATGATAATAGACTAAACTCGAATTAGTGAGTGTAAAGTTACAACATTGAGTTATCTGTATAACATGCAGAGCATTTGCATCGGCAATAATGACATAGGTGTGCGTCTTGATGCTTTGTGAGTTTTGACCTTACAAAGAATGCATTTATTTCACGAAAAAAAGCTTGTTCAAATCTGCTGCTCACTGTAAATGCTTCTGTCTAAACCCGAACTTTTCTTTCTGCACTTGCATGGTACATCTACTTTCATGAAAACCATAAACAGTCCATGGGGCTGCAGAGAATCGCCTTAGCTGAATCGATTCAATACTACTCTGTATTTCAACGGAAGAATAGCAACTGATCGGGGGACAGAACAAAAGCTGCACCACAAGCTTTGATTATTTTAAACCTGTTCAGCAATGCCCGTGAATATGGAAAAAAAAAAATCAATGTTTTTGTCAGGTCTCCGAACTTTTCCCGTTTCGTGCGAGTGCTTTTTCAATAGTTTCGGCTCAGGCCAGTCCCAGTAATCGCCTCCAATGTCCAATGTAACCTGGGTATATTTATTTTCGAGAAAATGAATGATTCAAATTTGTTTTTCTGAATGATTGTCTTTATGTCACGTCGGCCTATTTTTGTTGGTAATTTATTTGTAAAACAAACTAAGAGATGCTTTATCCCACATTGGAAAGATGTAAGTGCGTACGTGGTCTAGATTTGGCACTATCAACAATAACCATTGCGTACTATTAAAGCGGTGCGACTGTTCACAAGGAGCTCTTACAACATTTGAAAATGTGCGTCTGAATTGCGTATGTTTGGATATAACTGCTTAACCTTCGAAAGGTTGTGTCCGTTTCGGACATAATTTCTTAACCTTTAAAAGATTGTGTCTCTTCAAATGATTTCTCTATAAATTACTTATCATTTCTATTCAATTCATTACATCTTCTTCTTTCATTTTTTCTTTGTTTCTTTCCAAATGAGAAATACAACCATTCTTTCCAATTGTTTTCTAAAGAGATTCTGGAGAAATATCGAATTGCTATCTGCTATTTTCATTGAGACTTTGTAGTATCCTGAAGGATATTTGCTGGAAACCATTAGCAATGATGTAGGGCAAATAAATCCTTAAAGAGAGTGTTATTACGCCTCAAAGTCCAATTCTATTGCTTATCATGTTACTGACGAAATTTTCCAACAATTTTAAGGACTTATTTCTGCAATAACGGAGTTAGACTTTGATTACGCAATCGCATTCCATGACGATTTGTGGAGATGGCGATAGTTGAGTGAGTGTGGTTGGTGATGGCCAGTTAGACGTGCGAAACCAAACCGACGCAAACGAAGAGTGTTCTCTCATTTTTATTTGAAGGAACTACTATAACAATGGCTAAGCCATGGTTGACCGCAAAGCGCGCCAGAGGGAAGTGCATTTTCATATCAACCAGGCAATAGAGCAAGAAATCGCTCCCTCCATCTGCGCCCATGGAAAACGATGACGGCAAAAGTAGATGAAGTATAAGAAGATGGTCGTGCCCTTTCATAGACAGAGGTTCCGAATGCGAGGGAAATGGAAGACCAAGTCAATGAGACCAATACGCTGGTATTAATCAGAGGGAAGAGGTTAGTATTTGTTGGGGATTCAATAATCATGAACCGGTGGGAATTCATGTTGTGCCTGTTCATGAGAGATGTTCTCGGAAGAAAATGCAACGTTGTGGGTGAGAATTTGCCATTCAATTTTGGAATATACACTCAGATTTTGTCTTCTAACATAGTTGCATCGAGGAATTTCTTCTCGAAATTCTCTTATTGTCTACGGTGGGGTCCGTTGAACTTGAGTAAGTTCGGCCTTTGACCCTTCTAAATTATCTCTCTATAGTGTTGTTTGTTAGAAGCACTGGTGGAATCCGCATAATGTTATTAAGTTGAGATTTACTCGTCTCGAGACTGCGAATGGAGGCATCATGGGGGTCCTTTCGTCTCTCTGTTAGATATGGTGTTCGACAATGGCGTCTTTTGGAATGGTAGGGTTCACTGGATTAGCCCAACGGAGGGCTTCCTTATGCTTTGATGTCAAGAAAGAGCAGTTTGGGAGACTACCCATTTCGGGTATTTGGGAAGTGTCGTGAGTATATGCATTTATTTATTTGTTTGTTTATTTGAGATATATGGGTTGCAGATTGCTCAATTTAAGATTTTAGAGTTTGGAAAAGGATTGTTATCATTTGGTTGATTCTATCACGAGTGCTTTCCCGAAGATGGCGCACGATTACATATATATGGTCTATATGAATTATTATGCATTTGTTATGCTTCATCTAGTCAGAGAAGGAAACCATGAGGAGTCATTGATGATGCCCTACGAGATACCAGCTGATCAACCTAAAAGGTATGGCTCATTAGAATATGGCGACTTGATTTTATCGAGTGTTATGGAATGCTGCGATAACCGGCCTTCTCATGAATGAGCATGTCAAACCTACTTTTGGTTGTTTGGCCAAGTGGAGAAGCTTGGGGTTCGAACTAATGGGAACCATTCATGGTTTGCTTTGTGGCGGGCACAGTGAGCTCGCGGACCCATGATGAGGCCAACCTCGCCTAGATCCCGGGCAAGGTCGAGTCTCGCCATGGCTAGGCTTGAACTCGATCGGGCCTCACCGACCTTGGCGAGCCTCGACGACCCCCCTCGGCCATGCCCCCACCCCTCGCCAGCCATTGCCGTCGATGGTGGGGGCGGCGGTGGCTAGGGTTGTGAGCCCTCGCCGCCGCAACAGAGGGCTCCGTCTTTATTATTATTATTATTATTTTCTTTTTTAATTGTTTCTATTTTTTCAGTTTTTAGCTTCTTATGTGGAATTTGTTATTATTTTTTGAATTTTTATTATTGCTTGTTAGGTTCTCCGGCAAGCCACGTGTGCGCCACGCATGATTTCTCGGCAAGCCATGTTGGATTTGGCATTGAAATATCTATTTTTTAAAAATATTTGTACTTAAGTGATCCAAAAAAATATTAACACTAAAGTGAAGACCGTATACAAATATTGACACTCCATATGTTCTTCCGCCCTTTTGCACGTGTGGAGAAGCATTAAGCAATTGTGACAATCTTGACAAAGTAGGAAGGAAGCTCAACTCGTCTACTTGAACCATGGGTACAGGCACATTAGCATCGACGGGACAAATCCTTCACGATTAAGACATGACACCCATGATTCTGTCTTGAAATGATTACAAAGAACTTGTTCAAGTGACGGCCTAATACTAAAATAAAACTCTAATTTTAGCATTTATAACAATTATATCCAAAAAAAAAAAATTCTCGTAAAAAACTCCAAACATTTACTTTTATCTAAATTCTACCTATTTAATACCCAAAAAAAACCTCAACTTTAGTATTTGTCCCAATTATATCCAAAACTTTTTTTTGTCTCATAAAAGACCATCAACTTTTACTTTTATCCCAAGTCTACCACCGTCGCTCTTCCGTCCATAATTACCGTTAGTTAATCCTCCATGGATCAAGTTTTCTCGTCGAACTTACCAATGAATCTTCGAAATTTAGAAACGGTAGGTTGAATTCGGGGACAACGAGATTTTAGATCGTTAGTCCAAATATCTCCATATCTAACATTCTTTTGGGCTACCGAGTACCGAAGAAAATATGAAATGTACCGTCTTTAGTGACTCTATATCTCCCGACAATATATAGGGGAAGCAAACTATAGAAGAGAAGTTTTATCGAGATGTAATTCATTAACAACTTGAAAATGCCACATAGGATTAACTAATAGTAATTATGGACGGAAGACTAACGATGGTAGAATTGGAACAAAAGTAACAGTTCGAGGTTTTTTATGAGACAAAAAAAGAGTTTTGAATATAATTGGGACATATACTAAAGTTGAGAATTTTTTTGGTGCTAAACAAATAAATGAATTGGAACAAAAGAAAAAGTTTCGGGTAGAATTGGGACAAATATAAAAGTTGGAGGTTTTTTATAAGATAAAAAAAAATTGGATAGAATTATCACAAATGCTAAAATTGGAGGTTTTTTTGGGTATTGGGCCTCCAAAATCGTATTGGCTATTAAAATTAATTTACGAGTCAATAGTATTCTCTATATATTCAACCAATTTATAGTACAAATATTAAAAAAATATCGAATTAATTTTTGTTATACTCTCAAACATTTAAAATTACTCCTTTGGGAATTTAAAGTCTCGTTTCTCATTTTTTTTTTTTTTTTGGTAAAAAGAAGAAGAGAGGACAGAAAAGAAAATTAATATCTTGATCTCCTACCTATTTGCCTATAAATAGAGAATTCCCAAAGTCCAAATTCTCCACCTCCTCCTCTCCTTGTCTGAGCATCTCCACATTCTTCATCTTTTCACGATCTTTCTTCTCACGGCCCGGCGCACCACCCAGGCTTCATTCATGGCCAATCACCAGCGATGACTTACCTTACTTCTTCAAGCACTCACCTACACCTTTTATTTTTTTCTACTCACAGTCACTCTCTCTCTCTCTCTCCCTTCTCTTATTCTCTTCACTGAAGCATTCTTCCAAGAGACAAGAACTCGAAACGAAAATCGGCATTTTGGAGATTTTGATAGATCGTTTCTAGCAACGGTCGGCCGTCTCGTGAGTTTTCATATCGCCACGCTCGAATGCTTGTTCGCTCGAGGCACTATGAAAGGTCATCAGACGGCCGAGCCATTGCCAGGAGCGGTCTATCGAAGTCTCTAAAATGTGAGTAATTTGAAGAAGAAGAAGAAGAAGCTGAGGAGAGGGCCGGAGGTAGGTGGAGAATATAAGAAGAGAGAGTGACTTTGAGCAGGAGGACAAGAACAATGACATGGTCTGGCCTTTTCTTTTATTTCATTGAATATTTGGTTATATAGTCTTGCTTTATTTGCGATCCACCAAATCATTGTAATTGTATGTCCCAGTGCTTCATTATGTGGCGGCAAATTAGCATATCAGAGTCTTGTTTCATGCGGAATATTGTTGGTCCTATGTATTTTTCTCAGTGGTTGGCTTTCAGCTACATTGGCGGTCGTTGTATTGCAGCATGTGTCGACGCTTTTAGTTGTTACAGGATAAAGTTTCATTCATGTGCCCCTTTTCGCTGTTCGCTTTGATCTATTGTTCCTTGCCTTGCTAGTTGCTAATTGATTCTCTTCTTTGCAAGTCAACGAATGATGCCTCAGGCAATAACACACGTGCTGATCGGCAACTTGATTTATCATGCATTTAAGTTCTCCATCATTGCTTATTGGGTGTTTTCTACTCGCATCTCCTGCTTAGAAAGACTAGTTTCGTGCTTTTAAACATTCATAACTTTTGAACTAGATCATTGACATGACTACTAATGAGAGGGATCCCACCGTTCTGAGTAGGAAAGACCGAAAAAAGAAATGTGAATCTAGAAAAAGTCAACTTGAGTCAAAGTCTGTCATTTGGCTAAAGTCAGGTCCAAGGTTTACACTTGATGGTCTAAGATGCGGATGACAAGGAGTCCTAACCAGAACAATGGATTGAAGGCGGCCCGCGGCTTGGAGACTTACATGATAATGCCCTACGGTTTATGCTAAATGTCAATTCAATCTGTTACGTACCGTATATCTAAAAATCTATATGCAACATCGAACTTACATTGATTTTTCTCTTTTTTTGTTTGATTTCGGGTATCGGCAAATCGAATGGGATTAAGAACTAGCAATGATGAGCAAATACTGCAAGCACGTGGTGCTTGACTCGGCTCAATTTAGAGATTATAACTACAAGGAACTGTAGTAGTCCATTTCCATATTCACATCCGCGATATACGGTCAAGAGCCACGACATCCCAATATGCGTACCAGCAGAACATAGAGTGCAAATCAGTGAATCCTTTGAGATAATACGACATGCTATTGAACCCGAGGGATGCTTCCGTGTGGCGCCAGGGAAGGTAGAGACTGCCAAGGTTGAACAAAACGGTCACTTCACACGTGTGGAGAAGCATTAACCAATCGCGACAATCTTGACAAGTTACTCCGATGCAACAAGGTAACATGATCCTGCATCAGAAGATGATGATGTCTGAAGAAGTAGGAAGGAAGCTCATCTTGTTTATTTTAAACTTCCCTAGATTTTTTGCCACATCTTAGAACCATGGGTACAGGCACGTAAGCATCAACAAGGAAATTCCTTAAAACCATTAAGACATGGCATTCATGATTCTGTCTCGAGAGGACTACAAAGAACCTGTTCAAGTGACTTCATAAAGTTGCAATCAACAGCCACAACATTCTCGAAGCAATGTCCATAAAAAGTGTATGTCACGAAACTTTATTGCTCAATATGCACAGAAAGATTATCAGAACCAAAGAATAGGTAATGCCCTTCCACTTTTCCCATCTGATATCTACTCTTTAAGATTTGATGGAAAGTCAAATGTCCCCGAGATGCAGATTTAAGACACTCGTTCCTACTCATCTATGCTGTGTCTAAATGACATACTTTAACCCAATTTTCACAGCTTATAATCATAAATAACATAAACATTGCACCATGGAAATAATGTTTGGGGTTTGTGACAAACAACGCATAAACTAAACAAAGTGAAAAGCACCCTCAGGTAAACTTCTGGCAACTTGTGATCCCTATGCGGCTAAGAAAATCGTGCATGCGTGTCTCAATGGCGTGTGTAAGCATTCTGACTATTCCCGTCTAACTTTCCTTCATCTCGGTAGCCATAGAGAGCAACCAGTTTCTTGGAAACAAAAAACAAAAAAATAACTAGAGACAACACATCGTTGACTCTTGTAAGCATAACTTTTTTTTTTTTTTTTGTCAATTGTAAGCATAACTTAGGAATTGAATTTATATACATGTGCTGGACTAGAAGGCTGCAATTCTTTTGGTTTAACAATCCAAGATTCATGTAATGTTGGCATCATCTTTCTCTCATGTTTACATTAAAGATATGACTCGATATGGTTGCCGAAAATCTCAAGTCGCGGTCATTTAGATGGCTTATTTAAAAGTCTATCTAATTATGCCAAAGGAATTTCTTTGTAACGTGCCATTTAAGGCTCTATTTGTTTCGCGAAAAATGAATGATTTGAAATATGTTATCTCGAAAATGATCTTTTATATAGCTCGAAATAAACAGTCAATGAAAAATATTTTCATAATTGACAACAATTTATATCTAATTATTTGATGGGCCGTGTAAATATTTTTTATTTTGATAATCATTTGTACGAATTTTTTTTAGATCATTCATTTTTCAAAGAACAAAACTGATCAAAACTGCATGGCTCGTGTCGCGGTAGACATCTTGTGAATGAGCACTAAATGTCCAGTGGGCCTTTCTAGACGGACAAGTGGCAACCATCAAGATCCTTAATTAACGGATCAACCCTGCATTTTGATATTGGTCATCTTCCTCCTCATTGTTTCGGTGGCGGTGGTGGTGTTATTCTTTGTCACGTTGATGATGATCATGATGATAGAGTTGAGCTTATCTCCACGGCACAAAAGAACGTGGACACAGCTTTCAAGCAAGAATGACAGAATTAACCCCGGAATAGAGCTACGTCTTCGCAAAGAGATTTCACTACGATTTAGGTTTACAACCGCACAATTCGTTACAATGATCAGCAAAAAAACAAGCAAATATATATGCCCTAAACGGATTCAAAACTTAAAATTATCCAAAACCCTTTTAATCTCTCAATAAATAGGCCAATTTAAATGAAAGCCCAAAAAAGAGCAGAACCCCCGCCTAGTTGATCGGGCAGTGGGACACCCGTATTGAAGGCGCTGCCCCTGAACTCTTGTATTCCGTATGCGGGGATCACATATCGTCGAATCATACTTCAATTTTTTTAAGCTTACGTAGACATGCATAATGTAAAAAATAAGAGTTTCCGAAGTATTCGCCAACTCCAACGGTAAGTTGAATTAAGTAGCCTCTCCTTGGTCAGCAAATCAAGATTTTTTCATACGTTCACGATCCACAAAACAGGTTAAAATGCCAGCGATACAAGTAGCGTCCCTAAGAGAAGTACATAAACAGCGTCCTTTAACTTTGACCAAAAATATTTCAGTTCTTATCACTTCTTCCACGCGTTTCCTGTCGCTACGCAGGCGTTAAAGCAGGACAAGGACAAGATTACAAGAAAAGATTTCAGAAAAAAGGACTCCAAAAAAAAAAAAAAAGAGCAGAGGATCTCAACCGCTGTTGTTAATACAAAAGGGAGTGTTCAAGAAGGAAAATGTGAGGAGTAGGACGGGACAGGTCAACTTTGAAATGTAATTGTACCGAGCACTTTGTCCTTTCCTATTTATTGTTGTGAAGAAGAAGAAGAAGAAGAGGAGGAGCAGGCAAAAGACGGGCAGCAACGCAGGAGAGGTGAGATCGCAGGACAAAGTACAAAAATGCAAAAGATCGACCATTCCCATTTGGTGATATTGTCATTCGAAAGTAATTCCAGAGTGTTTGGTTCTCTTCTTAGTCTCACTGCTCCTCCTCATTGTTTTTGCAAGACGGCTCAAAGAATGCGAAAACTTGGAAACTTGAGTAGACCGTCGCCGTGGAAACATTCAGCAAGGTAACAAGCCTTATGTGACTGTACTCGTGCTTGTGCCCTCACTCGTCAAGCCCGTCCGCCGAGTGTGTTGGGGACGGCTTCACGAGTGATGGTGAGCAAATCCATGCAGAAACTTGTTACCTTCCTAAAGTGCTTCCCCGGTCGATCTATTTTAGTTTCTTAGTTCCTGCTCTTTCTTTCCGGATCTTTTCTTGAAAATCCAACGGCGTGCTGGATCTTTCTTAGGACGGAATGCTTGTTGTTAGATTTCGTTGAAAAAATAATGTAAATTTTATATCTAATTAAATCTCATTTGTGCACTCAGACAAGACAATGTTTCTGGAAGCCAATTTGGTAGGAAGGATCAACATTTTATTTTCTTCTTTTTGGTTGAGAGGAGAATGTTCATATCAAGGAATGTGATAACCCGTGTTAATTCTTCTTGTATTGACAGGAACATTCCGAGTCGGGCAGGCAGGCCACATCGTCCTTGTTTCTTCTTCCTTTTGTCTTTTATAAGTAACAGTTTCTCTGTTCTGTTTGCTTAGCCACGATCTCACCCACCACCTTTTCGCCGTTCAATTCCATCACTGAAGGCATGGGATCCACAGGGACTGGAATTCTCTCTCCCTTCTTTAAAATTTTTTCTCTTTCTTTTTTTGGCAAAAAATTTCAAAATTTTAAAAAAAATGATGTGATCAATCCGGATCGTCTATTTTTTATTTGGATGGCCGGATCTATTATATCACCCTTAATATTACTTGAGGATCCGGGTTCCTAGATCAGTAAGGGCTTTTTGACAGTTTGGCGACCTCGAGGAAGAGGGACAAGAGAAGGTCGATCTCTTCTTCGTTTCTCCTCATGTCGGCTGCGGACTAGGATCCAATGTGGGACCATGCAGCATTTGCGGCCGGGAACGGGGATAAGGGAAAGCTCAAATGGCACTAGATTCCGGTCACCTAAGAGTCAGACCTACTTCAAGTCGACTTATTGGCGGGCAAGCTCTCACGCTTTTTCCCGAGTCGAGTTCAAAGTGCTCGAGTTCCGCTCGGACTATTTTCCATCGAGTCCAGCTCGAATTGACTATTGTCTTAGTTAGCTTCTCAAAGGCGCTTCTTTTTTTTTTTAAATTTTAAATGTATTCTATACGTAAGCTCACGGAACAATCTATCAAGTTGGATTTAATGTCGAGGCTCGAGTCGAGTATTAGCCTGAAATACTCGAGTCAAAAGTCTATCATTTGGCTAATTGCTAAAGACAAGTCTAGGTGTAAGCATGATGACTTAAGATATGCAACATTGAACGTATGCCCTACCATCTATTGCAACTTACGACTCCAAAAAAATAAAACAAAAAATTTAATATATTATCTGTTTAAGAATCACAGAAACTGCTCAACAGTCCTTCACTTTTGCACCTATTAATCATTATCTATTTTATTTCGACAAAAAAAATCATTATCATTTTAATAAGTGATACAATTTTGAGAATCAAATTTGGAACAGGCGTCTGCCTCACATCTTTTCCTTTTCGGTGCTTGAACAGTCTGTGGTAAAAGAGAAGGAAGAAGCGACGAGACCGAGAAGAGAATGAGATGCTCTGGAATTATTACATCACTGTAAAAAGAACATGTATTAGTTGAAAAAAGGGTGGGCACGCAGTTTCCACTTTCCCATCGGATATCTACTCTTCAGGACCTAATGGAAAGTCAAATGTCCCCGAGATGCAAATTTAAGACACTCATTCCTAATGATCTATGCAGGGTCTAGTGATATTCTTTAACCCAATGGTTCACAGCTTATAATCATCAATACAAAAACATAGCAACATAGAAAGAATGTCTAGGATTTGCGATAAACAAAAAGAACAGCACACTCGGATAAACTTCTGGCAATGCGTGATCCCTATGGGGTAAAGAAAATTGTGCATACATGTCTCAATTGGTGTGTGTAAGCATTCAAAAGCAGAAGAAAGTAGAGACAATCATTACTATGAATTCACATCTGTACCGAGTTCTAACTTATAAAATGTAACAAACCACATCTAACAGCACCAGATACAGATCAAGCTCCCAAACCTCATTTAAACAAATATAAGTACAAGCATAGCCATTAATCCCATTGCTGCCTCTGTACATATCATGAAAACAGAAGGGAAAGCAGCTCATCACAACATAAAAGCCCTCCAGCAACCTTACATGACGAGACACATCCAAAGTGGCACCTCAATCCGAGATTTTTCTGTGTGCCTGGTGGTGATGGGAATGCCGGCCAGTAGAATATGCTGAGATGGCTGAACCAGTCACACCGATAGTATGTTTTGCAAGGTCCACACTTTTCTTAGTTGCCAACCAGACAGTCCAAAGAAAACCTATCCAACCTGTGCCATGATGGAATTCACATCTCAGGTGTTTATACACACAACAAAAATCCATATGAGAATGTGCTCATGAATTTAAAATCCAAAAACTTAAGTAGTGAAACTAGTAACGAGTTCATAGATGGCAGATGCATGAAAGGTTCTGGGCAAGTCATAACCTCTGTATGCATCATCTGCTCCAGCACTATTGAGTATGCGGATCTAACTGAAGCTAAACTTGATTGAACAGATATATAGGCACAATTTCTAGTATTGATTTGATAGTCAGTAAAGACAAACAATGTTGCGACAATTACCAAAAAGAAAATATCCCACTACCTCCTTTCTTCAGTTGTCTAGGCCTCCACAATGATCCTAATGCCAATTGGCAGCCTTTGGCAGCGGAATTGAAGTACTTGTGAAGAAGACAACTAGAAAAATAGAAGGAAACTTGAAAAGCAATCTTGGGAGACTAGGTTAGTATTAGTCAATGGCCGAGCTAGTTCGTTTTTTATTGTTAGCAGGTGCAAGCGCAATGAAGTAGGATTTGCAAACCCCATGAAATGTGAATACCGTTTTTTGGTTTTTTGAAAAAGATTTTGGATCCGTTAATTTGAAATATTTTATATTGAATATTCATAATTCATTCCAATGACAATCGTTCAGTCTATCTGATAGAGGGAATTTTTTTTTATGATTTTCTATAAGTATTCTATCATTTCAAATAAAAGATTCTACAAAAGATTAAAACAAAGAAATAAGTATATTATAATTGAAGGTGAGAAACAAATGGTAGTGTAACTTGTGGATATGACAAAATAGATAAACTGAAGGATGACTTCTTAACAAGGAGCAGCACAAGATATGTTTACCTGTAGCTACAAGAACAGCTAGAACTGCAGAGCACGTTGCTGTAGAAATAACAAAAAAAGCGACAGCCAGAGCACCAACATATACAGCTGTCACACAGGCAAAAAAAGAGCCAATACACTCCCTACTGCAGCCATAGACATCAGAAGAGAAATGACGATTGCATTGATCGTGGCCGCAAGGAAAAAGAGCATGAACACAAGAAGTCCCGTCAAAGCAAGAAAAGCAATTGTTCCAATCTGCCAAGAATCAGAACAGTCAAAACAAACATTTAGGAAGTACTCAGAGAGCATCAATTATGGCACTTCTTAAAGTGACCCTCAGGCCAGACAATGCTCAAGAAAGTAAAGGTTCTCCATTTTGCTTATCAAACAGAACATATGATACTGACTTATACAGCTGCAACTCAGAAAGTAGAGCAGCAACAACAACCAGCAGATACTTTTCTTACCATGTGGACCTGCTCATGCTTATCAGGATCTTAATCCGACCACCAGTCAGGTAGTCAGTCACAATTTTTGGCACTTTTAAATGGCAAATGACCATAATGGCCGATCCATTTCACTAAGGTATGTACCTAACTAGAAATCAACAAAAAATTCAGTCGCAATGAAAACCAATGCAGAATTACCTAGCTGGGAAATTCACATTTTAAATAGCTGATAGTAATTGCGGTTTTGACAATTGAGTATTAGTACATTGCAAGTACATGCTAAAGAAATTTGCATATTACCTGAAAAAGAATGTACAGAGTAGAGCAGTTTTATTAATACATCATAAAGTAAACAACCTTTAGAAACGCTTGGAAATGAACTGTACTCCAACAACCAAGAGCAAACTTAACACACCTCCCAGGAACTGCATGTCCTACCTCTGTTCCACTTTTCCGACAATAACCCACATTATACCATTATAGGGGAAACACGAATATGCTACATTGATCAAGTTACATTGTGCTCCAGTTCAACACGGAGTCTCCATAAGATCCTTACATTCAAGGCACTTAAAGATTTATAGCCACATTACTTGGACTTCATTCCCTGTCTCTGCTGACTTTTCCCCCTATAGTTAAGACCAATCTGAAGTCTCTTGGTGTTCATTTGTGCAGATCAAATATCAAAACTCTCACAAGCGTAAGTTGTTCGATCCATGTGAGTTAAAAAAGTGGTTATTGTGTTTAAATAACTGGTTACCAGGAATCAAACATAGATCTAATTTACTCATATATTTGGACGGTCAGACATTGCCACCATCTCTATTTATATCTTTGCAAGGGTCAGGTGATTTATTCTGCGATAAACTGGTACTTTTGTGATTGCCCAACTTTTGTGCCAGGCACTTACATAGCCTACAATGGGTGCTAATGTGGCTTCTTTAACTTTCTGCCAAAGAAAATTAAGGGAAACAAGCATGGTCGATGAAACATTTTGAAGGCTTTCATGCCATGGAACTACAAATCATTGCTTCTAGTGTCAAAGCTCTGGCGTGCATCTATATACGATGAGAAATCGACATCTCGTAGCTAATAAAAAACATAAAGAAAAAATTAAATTCAACGTCACCTGGCACTCATCCACCCTAAACACCTCCCATTCTCTTACTCTTTCCCTTTCGCTTTCTTACTGTTGAAGCATATTTGGGCATGGAAGCCCTCATCCAGGAGACCTTAGCACAACCATCATACCTGCTCTATGGGAATTTCGATTTCTTTCCAGGATACCTGACTACTTAAGAGTAGATCGTATTACCATTCCACAGTTCTGGACATGATCGATTACATTTCAAAACGCCAGAATCTTGCACCGACCTTACTGCGCTACTCTATTTTTAGCACTGTGCCGCTTATCATAACTGGTTTCCAGATACTACTCCAGCTAACTTCAGTAAGACCAACTCTGTAAGGACTAAGGAGTGGCATTCAAGGTGCAAACTCGACAGAAACCATCCCGATCATATTTCGGAACCAAAAAAAAAACTCCAGAACCAACCTCAAGTAATCAACCCACAAATCAAACACGAAAGAATCAAAGCCTCAGCAACTCACAGAGACGACGAGCAGCGCGCGGAGAGGAGAACCCTGGCGAGTCCAGAGGAGGATGTGGCGCCCGGTCTGCCCAGAAGCTTCCCGGAGGACGGGGCCGTCGTCGGCAAGGGCGATCTTGATCCGCCGCGCAAGCCGCTCGCCCGAAGCTCTGCTGGTGAAATCGGGAAACAGGACGGTGGATATCATGCGATAGAGGACGGCGTGGAGAGCCGGAGCCGGAGACCGACCGTTGTGGCGACGCTCGAACTCGACCTCGTCCTCGACCTTGTCCGCCGCCTCCCCGTGGACGCCGTTAGAGCGTTCGTTCTCGCCGGCGGACTCCGCCATTGCTTGTGGGTCGCTACTGCTCCGGGAGCGAGGACGGAGGCCTGTTGGCTGCGATGGAAGGTGCGAAGGAAATCTCTGCGACCGACTTGCGAGAATCGAACTCCAGTCGGGATTCCTGAAAGCTGTGCTCCGACTTGTAGGTTAGAATTGAATTGCGGTGGGGCCCGGGAGGACCGGAGGAGTTGCGGTTGCTCCCCCCCACGAACGCCAACGGCCAAGATGAACCCGGGCACGTGGCTCCTATCAGGTGGATCTCATCTAATTTGCTAAATGGCTAATGCGCGGGACCCATCCCAGTAGAAGAAGAAAATGGAAATTTCCCAAAGGGAAAAAAACAAAAAAAATTCCTTCCGAATGATTTACCTTAGTACTACCCTTTACCTCCTATTTATCAATTATCAATTTAAAACTATTTTTTTTATTCAGTAAAGTCTTTGGTTTTCTAAAATCCAACTTCATGTAATTGTTTCCTTAAACAGCGTTACGGGAGATTGTTTCTCAAGATTAGGAAAATGGTTAGTGTCGCGCAATAACAAACTCCAAAGCGAGATGAATTAGAGAAGTCGCCAGAGCCAAAGATGGCAAATTTTCAGTTGATCTAGATGCTAGTGACGTGTGAGAAATGCCGGTTGGAGAGTTTTCTCAAGGTTGTTGAAATAGAAATCGTTTTCTATTTTCATTAAGCTTAGGTGGGTATTTATCTATCCAAGAGTGCATACCGAAAGATTTACGTCCAAGAAAAGAAATACATTTACTATAACTTTTTCCAACTTCCGGAGATACGATTCTTCAAAATCGATAGCTCTATATTTGGTTGATGCACCCCCTCGAGTGAAAAAGTCGAAACCGCGAATCTTCAACTTGTATTGTGAAAATTCAAGACATGCAGTAGGAAGAGATTTGGTGAGAGTATCGCGGTTGGTCGACTATGGAGATAAACTACAAACGAGCTGTCGTTTGACAACACGATCACGGACAAAGTGGGAGTCAATTTCAACATGTTTGATACGAGCATGGAAAACTAGGTTTTGCGCACCGATAAGTGGCATCAATATTACCGCACCAAATGATGGGAGGACCTTGAAGTGGGAACCTAAGTTCTTGAAAGAGTGACTCGAGCCATATGAGTTAAGAGGGTGCATCGGCAAGGGCTTTGCATTCGAACTCTGTGGAAGAGCGTGCTATGATTTGTTGCTTTCTAGATCTCCAAGAGATTGAGTTAGAATAAAAAAAAATAGAAAACTCTCTAGTTGAATTCCTATCCTCGTAGCTACTAGCCCAATCCGCATCATAAAAGGCTTGCAAACGAGTATCATTGCATCGGAAAAGAAGCAAACCAAACAACCTTGTATGCTTGAGATAGCGAAGATGTGTTTCCCCATTTGTCGGTGGTCCTCGCTCGATAAATGCATAAATTAATAGGCTTTATTAACAATAAAGTAGAGATCTAGTCTTGTCAATGTCACATATTGGAGGGCACCAACTATACACCGAGCTAGAGTAGTGTCGGACATCATAACACCCCCTTTCTCATGTGGATTTGTAGTTGTGGCCATAGGAGTTTGGACGAGCTTGCACTTAGACATCCTAGCCCAAGATCATAAATATAACATCCTTGAGAGAGAAGCAGCCTTCAGAACTAGGGATAGCATCTATCCCAAGGAAGAAATGATGTGTGCCGAGATCTTTAATGGAGAACTCCAAGACAATTTCTTTAAGATGACACTAATAGTAGAAGATGCATTACCTATAACTAGAATGTCATCATCATAGATAAAAAGAAAAAAGAAAAAAAAAAACTAAACGACATTAATGGCTCTTCGATAACCAAACAAATGAGAGACCTGTTTGTGACGCCGAGAATCCCAAATGAAGCAAAAATCGTGGAAATTGTTGAAATCAGGCTTTCGAATTTTGCTTGAGACCATTTAAGGAACGATGCAACTTGCAAGTCCTCAAACCCAAGGCTACTCCATGTACACCTCTTCGGAAAAGAATCTCATGTGAGAAGGCATTATGCACATCCAGTTGTTGTACTTGCCACCCTTAAGAGACATCAAGAAAGAAAATGGAGTGAACAAGTGGTAATTTTCACAATTAGACCGAAGGTTTCTATATAATTCAAGCCTTGTTGCTAATTAAAAATCCTTAGCAACCAGGCAACCTTTATAGCGCTCAAGACGACCATTCACTTTGCACTTAACTCGTAAACCCACTTACACCCAACGAGATTCATGGAGGAAGTGCAATGGACAATTCAATGCTCATAGCTACATGCTACTCAAGGATTTTGTTGGCGGGAATTAATTTGACAAGGACAAGAGCGAAGTTGCATGGCATGCGTAGGTGTTGACCTAAGTGGGGGCGACAAAGAAAGAAGAGGCCGATGAGAGGGTGGAATGACAAAGATCGTGGAAGGCCTCAAGAGACAACTCTTAGTAGATCTAGATGCTAGTGACAAGTGGGCATGCGGGTTGGAGAGTTTTCTCAAGGTTAAGAAAAGGCTAATGTCGTGCAAATGATAAACTCAAAAGCGAGATGAATTAGAGAGGACGTGAGAGGTGGAGTTGGCAATTTTTAGTCAATCTAAATGCTAGTGAGTACTAACAAGTGAGGAATGCAGGTTAGAGAGTTTTCTCAAGGTTAAGAAAGGGTTAGCGTCGCATAGCAACAAACCGCAAATCGAGATGAATTAGAGAGTACGTGAGAGGTGGAGTTGGCAATTTTTAGTAGATCCAGATGTTAGTGAGGCGCAACAATAAACCTCAAATTGGGATGAATTGTTGAGGCTAACAATATACCCTAGAGGGGTGGATATATCATTTAAAAACTTTTACAGCTTATGCGAGAAATAAACGAGTGAAAAGTAAAGATTAGGTCAAAGCGGATGTTTCGCAAACGATGATTGATCGTGTGCAATGATGTAAAAAAAAAAATTAAGACACAATCACACGAGGTATATAGTGGTTCGGTTTAGCCTACATCCATTCCACATAACTAATAATTACAATTTGGGCTAGAATGCATTAGTAACCTACTTTTCAATATACGAATAGTGGATATTGACCCTTCAGATGATAGATCACACTTGACTTTAAGTAATCACTTGCTTTCGTTTCTTTTCTCACCATTAAATTTCCAACGTTACTTTTGCTTTCTCTATTTGATGCCTACCCTATATACATAACTACTTTTCTTCTTTTGCTTTCTATATTTGATGCCTACCCAATATACATAACTACTCTTTTTCTTTCCATTCATAGTTACCTAGCTTGGAGCGCATGTCTTAACCCTAATACTTACTTATTGACTTAACATCATCGCCCTCCTCAACTACAATTGCCTACCGCATCTCCCTACACGGCCGCCCGTCGCGAATATCAATGCTAACATAACAAACTCAGCCGCCACCTAACTGACATTGCCCTTGATGGCTACGGCCTTAGATTGAGGTTGCCAATACGAGGAACCCCAGTTTGAGATTGTCCGAGGACCACGACAGGCTATTGCGGCCGACCCAATGTGCGTGCCCGAAATAGATCCAACCCTTTTTGCCATGAATTCCAATAGCGTTAGAGTACAACGCCAACAAAGGATCAGGCGCAGTATTAGGTGCGTTCAGATTGATGTACAAAGAAATAATTTTTGGACTCCATTTGTTTTGGGCTTTGTCCTCATCTAAAAGTATACCGCACCTAACGACAACTTACCACTATCTAATGGTCTCAATTGAAGTCACGGGGCAAAAGCATCAATTAAGCCTTTTCATAGACGAAACCCAAAAAAGAAGAAGCAAGAGAAAAGCCCAAAAAACACAAAGGAAATCTACAAAGCGAAGCCCTTGAGGTACTCGGGGTCGCGCTTGGCCCGCTCCTGGAACTTCTTGAACCACCGGTCCAGTATGTCCGCCGGCACCACCAGCTTGCTCCCGTCCACGCCGCAGAACGACTGCATGAAGTTGAACAGGTTCTCCCCGACCCTCATCGCCATCCGCTCGATCCTCCTCTCCGCCGCCACGTCCAGCGACGCCAGCGCCCCCAAGTCCTCCACCGACACCCCGATCTTCGCCGACAGCGGCGCCGCGTCCGGCGACGTCAGCTGCAGCGGCTGCCCAGCCCCGGCGTCCCCAGGCTCCGGCCACGGGAGGGGGAGGACGGCGGAGGGGCGGGACAGGGTCACGGCGCCGCAGTAGACGAAGGGGGACCCGGGGACTGGACGTAGACGGCGAGGGCCTTGTCGGGCGGGAGGGTGAAGCCGTTGAGGAGGAAGATGCACATCTCTCGGACCTGGTCGTAGGCTTCGCCTGCGCGGGGGAAAAGAAGAGGGGTTTTGAGGAATCAGATCAGGGGTCGGGGCGAGGGACGAAAAATTGGAGAGGGAATCGGCGGGGGAGCTTACCGACGAAGTTGTTCATGTCGAGGACCCAGTGGAAGGTGTCGATTTGGGCGAAGGTGGAGATGTCGATCGGGAAGCTCCGGTTGGGGAACACGACCCCGAACATCGTTGGGCGACGACGAGATTGACGATTGCTGCTCCTCTCTGTCGAAGAGTTTGAGACGACAGAGGAAGGAAGTAAAGTGGGAGATGGCGGTATTTGGGGGAGGAGGCAAAGAGGAGGAGAAGAGTCCAGTAGAGTCTAGAATGAACCAGCGATCGAAAAGGCAAAGGTGAAGCAAAATGTACTCTGCAAGGATGACGGAGAAGGTCCACGACAAAAGGCAATTTCTTTCCGTAACATCACTTTCGTATATTGAGTTTTCGGACATTGTTCGTGTCTATTAAAATGCAATTCCTTGACGCCCCCCAACAAAAACGCATTTCTTTTTTAATTTTTGTTAATCTCGTATAACTATTGGAAAATTTATTCTTGAGCACCAAGGGTGTGTTTAGAAGAACTTTTGGAAATAAATATTTGCATAAATGGGTCAAAGGATATTGATAGAAATACAAGAAGACTACATTTATCCGGACATTTTTACTTGGGTAGGATAATGATAAGGAGAGAATAGGATAAGATTTTAAATATTAAGGCCAATGTTTGTTGACGTCCGATTATAACATGGATTCAAATAAGTATTATCCATATGAGTGTTTGATTAGCAAGATTAAAATTAAAAAGTAAAAACTATCAATCCTTCCACAATTTGTCGTCCATGTTGGGCACCCCTCTTCCCCATGACTTTGAGGATGCCGATGAGGACGCCCTCTCCTCCTTTTGTGACATCCCTTTTTGCCTCCCTCGACCAACTTGACGGATTCCGCTTGCTTTATTGCTCCTTCGAGACACCCTCGAGTGCGAGTTCTCCATCGATCTCGCCATCTCCGCCTTCCTCTTTTGCGGTAAATCCTAATAAAATATCGTCACAAAATCAATCTTCAGGATACTTTCCTCGATTTGATATTTTTGTATTTAAAATTCTTTCCTCGATCCGAGAAATTATTCTTTCCTCGTTTTGATTGAATTCCTCAATTTGAAGACTGTTCTTTTCTTGATTTGTGGTATCACTTTTGTTCTCATCGTGTAACTATGTATCTATTTAAACTCATTCGTACGTCAATAGAAAGACAAGGAAAATAAAAAAATTCAAAGTTCTTTAACTTTCTTTATGGTATGAAGCTCTCTATATAATAGCATTTTTTATGATTCGTCTTTATCCTCATGGCTCCTCCCACTAATCCGAAACTACCGCGCCGTCAATACCCAGGCTCGGTCCCTACCGATTGTCATTTCAAATATTTCCAACCTCATCCCAATCATACTGAATGCCTCCAACTATCTTCTTTGGAAATTCTTGTTCACCCCTATTTTGCGTGGTCATCACTTGATACATCATGTTGATAGTTATGTTCTTCTTCCTTCACTTGATGATCCTACATATCCAACTTGGTTTGAAAAAATAATAATAAAACCAACTGCTGTTATCCTAGATCAATGCTACATTAAGTGACTTTGCTCTTTCGTATATCGTTGGACTCACATCTACCAAGCAAGCATGGAATTTGCTCAATAATAGATACGCCTCTACAACACATGCTCATGTAATGTTCCTTAAACAGATGCTTACTCGACTCAAGAAGGGCACTCAATCTATGAACGATTATCTCTAGCAATTTAAGGCCATTTTTGACCGACTAGCAAAGCATGTGACTCTCCCCCTAAGTAAGGATTATCTCGCTTATTCATATCCTCAATGGGCTACCACCATCATATCGTTAATTTTGTTCCTTGGTTCGCATTCATGCCAGGATGTCGACCTTGTCTATTGAAGAACTTCATATATTGTAAATCAGTGAGGATCTCTCTTTGATCGAAGATACATCGCCCACGGTTTCAACTTAGTTTACCGCATTGGTAACTTCCAAGCCTTCCAAGCCCAACAACTTTCATCAACTCTCTCAAGGCCGTGATCATGCACCATCTCGAGGTACATTTCCTCCACCATCTCATGGTATATTTCCTCCACGCCATCGGTCTTCCAGCTTCTCTAGATCGGCGCAACAACGACCATCACCCCAAAGTCAACAAAATTTTGAAAATTTGGGTGTTTGTACATAATGCTAGATTTGTAATCATATGGGTCATACTGCCATCAATTGTTATCACCGAATAGACTACACTTATCAAGGTCGCCATCCACCAGAAAATCTTGCAAAAGTAGTAGCCACTACCTCCATCCCACCCAACACTTGGTACACCAACACCGGAGCTACTCATCATCTCACTTGAGCTCGAAAATCTCCAATTTTTAGCTGCTTATGATGGTAATGACACAAGAGAAATAGGTGATAGCCACTATATACCTATTGCCCATGTTGGTTCCACCACCATCTCATCCTCTTCGTCACCTCTTCACTTCAAATCTATATTTCACTATTCCATAGCTTCACACAATTCACTCTTTGTTTACCGTTTACCAAGAATAATTGTCGCTTTCAAATTCTTGAAAAACCTCCAAAAATCCGCTTCACCATCATCCACCACTCCAAAGACTCATTATTGTTCCTCCATCACCACGCACCAATCGCATGCTCGTTTCGCCACCCCTTTCATAACATTCAACGAGCTATTCTCTTAGTCGTTTCTATTTCCAATAACTCGGGCTCTCGCATTTTCTTTTCATGTCATTAGTCAAAGAGTCACAAGCTCCATTTTTCCAAGTCTACCTCTAGTCGTCCTCCGTAATTATTACATTGTGATGTATGGGGCCCTACTCCCACATTATCTTGTTCTAATTATTCATACAAATGTTCTCTTTGTCGATGATTTTTTTTCAAATATTCCTGGTTATTTCCTATGAGATTGAAATCTAAATTTTATGACATTTTTGTTAGTTTTAAAAAGCAAGTTGAAGACGGCACATCATCACCAATCGCTCGACGGTGGTGGCGTATCCACAAATAACGCATTCAACAATTTACTTAAATCATATGGAATTACACATGAATACTGTTGCCTCTACACACTAGAACAAAATGGTGTTGTGAAGCACAAGCACCGCCACATAATCGAAATTGACTTAGCTATGATGGCCCATGCTTATATACCTTCTAAATTTTGGTTAGAAGCCTTCACCACAACCATTTACTTGATTAATCGCATGCACATGCTTCAACATCATACTTGTTTCTCATATCAAACTTTACTTCACACCCTTCCCGATTATTCACACTTGTGAACCTTTGATTCTCTTTGCTTCCCATGGCTCGACCTTATAATGCAAATAAATTGTAACTTCGATCGACCCTCTATTGTTTTATAGGCTATAGCTCCTACCATAAAGGGTATCGATGTATAGATCTCTCTTCTAGTTGATTATATATTTCTCGTCATGTCGTCTTTGATGAGACCAAGTTTCCTCACTCCTACAAGACTCCAACTCATTCTTCATAGCCTCCACCTCATAATTTCGATTCCTTTGGAGTCATTCAAACCAAGCATGCTCATTGTCGCCCTTTTACTATTTCACAAGTCGTATCACATCCAACAACACCTCCCGAGTACCTTCTTCATCAAATACCGAGCCTAACTATAATGTACCCCTTCGTCCACCTATTGATAATCAACGTGCAAACAAGGTCCAAGTTTGGTATTATCAAATGAAAAGCCTTTTCCTACACCCTTCACCTACTTTCGCTTGTACTTACCGCCAACCATATATCCGAACGAACATGTTACTCCCATGCGATTAAGGACCCTCAATGGCATCATGTCATGGATCGATAATTTACCTCTCTTCAACAAGAACAAACATGGTGCTTGGTCCCCTATGATCCTACTATGAACATAGTGGGCTACAAATAGGTATTTCAAGTTAAACGAAATTCGGATGGCTCAATTAGTCTCTACAAGTCTCGACTTGTTGCTAAGGATTTCCATCAACAATCGGGTGTTAACTTTGTTGAGACCTTCATCGCGTGGTGAAACCTACGACTATTTGTATTATTTTATCTCTTGCGGTCTCTTGTAATTGGCCACTTCGATAATTGGATGTCGAATGTGCATTTTTAGATGGTTATTTGCGGGAAACAGTGTTCATGTCCTAGCCTCCAAGCTATGTTGATTCGGGAAAATCTAATCATGTTTGTCACATGAACGAATCCATTTATTGCTTACGTCAAGCTCCTCGAGCTTGGTATGAAAAGTTCAATTCCAAACTCGATGATTTTGGATTCACTGTCTCTAACTCCGATCCATCACTATTTGTTTTCCACTAAGAGCATATAACAATATATCTCCTCCTATACATTAATAATAACATAATCACTAGCAATGGTACTTTAGCTTTGCTGTAGTTAATCTCATATCTTGGGCATCATTTCCGCTTTAAGGACCTCAAACGTCTCTCTTATTTTCTTGGTGTTCCGATGACACAAAATTCGAAGGCATACAACTCAATCGGTCAAAATATATTATGAATGTTCTAAAGTGTGCAAATAAGGACAGATGTAAACCTATCCCAATGTCTCGCTATATCTCAAAAACTTGGCTAGGGTGATGGACCTCCACTTTCGGATCCCACTCTTTTTTTTTTTTTAAGCTTTGTTGGAGCGCCGCAAGATGTTACTCGACGCATCCTGTCATTTATTTTCTGTCAATCAAGTGTGCCGTTCCTAAAGTCTCCCACCGAGAATCATCTCGTGGAGGTCAAACGAATTTTGCATTATTTGAAAGGCATAATCACTCACAATCTTCACTTTCGTTCGAGCCAACACCATCTCGGTGCCTAGTGCGACGCCGACCGGGCAAGCCGTCCCATGGATCGACGCTCTACTGGGGGATTCTATGTTTTCTTTGGTTCCAACCCCATTTATCGAAGTGCTAAGAAACAAAGCTACGATGGCATGTTCTTTATCCGAAACCGAGTACCGGTGTATAGCTCATACCGTAGCTGAATTAGTTTGGCTATCCCCGTTATGTGAACTACATTGCCCACTCCTTACACCATCTACCACCTGGTGTGATAATGTTTCCATAATCTCTCTCGCCTACATTCCAATTTTTCATTCAAGAACGAAACATGTCTCGATTGATTTTCATTATGTCAAGGAGCTAGTTTGGCGTAAAATTCTCACCGTCCGGTTTATCTCCAGCAAAAGATCAAATTGCAAATATGTTCACAAAAGGTCTAAGTTCTAATCACATCAGATTTTTGTAGACCAAACTTCACATTCAGCCAACCGTGCTCGGGTTGCGGAGGGATGACAACATATCGTCATGCAATCAATCTTAAGGATACTGTTCTCAATTCAATGTTTTTTGAAATTAAAATTCTTTCCTCAATTTGAAAAATTATTCTTTCCTTGATTTAAGTGAATTCCTCAATTTGAGGAATTATGCTTTCCCTTATTTTTGGAATCACTTTTGTCCTCATTGTGTAACTATGTATGTATTTAAACTCATTATGTACATCAATAGAAAGACAAGAAAAATAAAAATTCGAAGTTCTTTTACTTTCTTTAATCCATCCACTTCAACGAATGCGAATACCGCTTCGATTCCTTATTGTTGGCTCCGACTCGTTTGGCGCCCTCAACAACTTTTACCGAGACTACTCGTGGATGTGGTTTAGCCTTAACCATTTTGCGAATTCCTAGGTGGGCCGACAACTTGAAATAGTCGATGGTGATCTTCTCCAAGCACCTATTGACGTTAAGTAATCTCCAGAACCATCTTGCCGCTACACTAGTCACCATCGAATGAACCGCAACGAAATTAGCAATTTCGGTGAAGCAATCCAACATGGGTGAGAGCATCTCCCGCCTTGCTTGATCAGCGATCCAATAACTTGTCGTGATCTTGTGAAACCCCCCCCAAAGATTGGCGACCTTCTAGCTATCATAGAAAACAATTTCCACTATCGTCAATAGCAGCCAACGTCGGGGGTGCCTGAAGCTTCACGGACAATCCTTCAATTGTTCTTCGATTTCTAGCAAACTCACGACCAATTTACGACTTCACCACATAGATTAGTTCAATTTTGCAAGTTGTTAATGAAGTTGAACTACATAAGGAAGAGGTAGGGTCAAGCGAGTTCCAGTGCCACTTTTCTCGGCGACAGTCGCTTTTCTTGCAAACTCACGACTTGCCACGAGAAAAGTAGCGAACATTGGAGTCTAATGTCGATGGTGTTGAGCAAAAGAGGGGAAGAGTGATGAGGTGAAAAACACGTTAGTTTTTATGAATTTTTCAAAATTCATATATCCTATTTGGGTCTATTCCCCTCCTTAGATGGGATTTTATTATTCGGGATTATATCCAACATATCTAGATTTCACATCACTCCAAATACCAAATTGGATAAAAGTTATCCTATCCTAAGTTTTATTCGATCTACCAAACGCAGCCTAGTGTTTGGTAGGTAAAGGGATTTCACAAAATGTAATAAGTATCAAACACTTTTCGCATAAAGGACTTCACTTTACAAATAAAAATAAAAATAAAATCTACAACAATGACCCTTCTAAGGAGAATCGAAAGGTTTAGACACGAGCGTTATCGAGGTTGCATGCCCCTAGACCAAGCATCATCGTAGTTTCTTGACCCTAGGCAATTGGTCGTCGAGGTCGCATGACCACATGCAAGATGACACCAAGGTCATGCGATATCAGTGGCTTAGATATAATCCTTCAAGTGTTGCACTACACCAAGAGACAGCCATTAAGGCTACTTGTATTGGAGTTGGCGAATACTTGGGGACCTTTGTTTCTCACATCGGGCACGCCCACATGAGTTTAGGGAAACCGAAGTATGATCCGACGACATGTGACCCATGTGCACGGAATGCGGTGATTTGGGGGCAACGCCCGATACGGTGTCCCGGCCGACCGGGGGTTCCGCTCCCCGATGAGCGGACGGCTGCCCCGTTCCTCGGTGAGTGAGCCGGGGTTCCGGGGTAGCGCCCGAAACTTCAACGGGTTTAGGCTTTTGTTGAAGTTAGCCCATTTGTTGAGGGATTAAAGGGGTTTCGGATAGGTTTAGGTTCTAGGCCGCTTTTAGGGCATATATATATTTACTCATTTTTAGCCGATTATAGTAACGAGTTGTGTGGTTGTAAACCTAAATCATAATGAAATTTTTTTGCGGGACGTAACCCTATTCCGGGGTGAATCTGGATAAATCGTGCGTCGTTTAATTTTTTTTTTTCTGATTTCATTGTGATCGTTCGATTCATGTGCGATACAACCCTTTAACTTGAGGCTTGCGTAACTCAAGCAAAACCCGCCCGACAAGACTACAAGCATCAAGTCTCGAGCTTAGACGTGCCCGACTAGGACTAGCTCGGTTCCATCGGTTACGGCTTGAAATTGAGTATCAACGTTGAGCGACCCTTAGCCGGCATCACGTGAGCCGCGACAATTGTCGGTGAGCTTCGCGCTAGTCGGTGGCAATCATAGGCAACCCTAGATTCTCCGAATCTCGAATCACCTTTCGAGATCCAATCGAACCTTGGCGATCGTTAGCCGTCACCGTCCCTAAGCGACCGTATATTGACGATTGTTTGTGCAATGCCCTTAGTTCGAGAGAGAGATAGAGGGAGCGGTGGGAGATAGTATAGTGTGCCAATATTCAAGAGTACAAGACAGTTCAAAATATTGTTGAGGGCAAATTCATATAAAAATTCGATTAATTATGGGCTCCAACATTTGATTAGTGCGGGATGCCCTATATTGGTGGGTGGTGGTCTTAAGAAAAAGGCCTTTGGAGGTCTTTGGGCTCCCAAAAGGGCTACCAAATACTTTTAGTATTTGTTCAAAAGACCTTTATAGAGCCAAAGGGCTTTGGGCATGTGTTCTTAAACGCAACCTAAACGACTGTCAAATGTCGAAGTGAAATATTTGAACTGTATAATTAGATTGTAATGTCAATTTTACTAACACTTAGCAAAATAAATTTAAAATCTTATGGTTTTTTTTAGGAAGGAAATTTTGGGATTTATAAAGTTGAGAATCTGAAACGTTTTGGGCAAATTAGTGGGGAAGAAGGCAATCTCGTCCTTATTCAAACCATATGCATTGTTTGATAGCCAAGATATAAGTCAATTTATTCTATTATGTATTTGGTTCTTCATGATAGGATAAGATCATGTATAAAAGGGGTATAATCCGGATTAAAAAAAATCATAAGCATAGGGTGAGATAAAAGTGGATATGATTTATATATACGCGGTGTAAAAGTTATTTTTCTCGAATAACAATTTTTTTGAGTTAATAAATGTAAAAATTGAATATAGATTATATTCAAAATTCAAACAAAAAAAAGAAAAATCAAAATAACATAACAAAAAATAACAATACCTTCAGTTTTTATTTATTGTTATTTTATCTATATATTTGGATTTGTTTTTGTTGTATAATACAAGTTCCATATATATGTATTTTTAGTAATTTTTCTCATATATTTTATATATAATAGTATAAATTGTTATTTAATATAATTTTATTAAGGAATGATAGAAAGGAATTAAAAAATAGATAAAAATAAAGAAATAATAAAGAGAGTGAAAATAATAATAAAAACAAATAAATAAAATGGACTAAAAGAGCTTAGATTTAAAATGAACATATTCAAACTTGAAAAGAATCTTACTATTTGCCGAGGAAGGGGTAATCAGATTTTCTCCTCCGTAGCTCTCATTCAATTGAAACTTCATGACTTTTCCACAACTCTTTGTTCACATCTAAGCTTAACAACAAATACGAGAGAGTTGAAGCTTTTTTTTCTCCATAGCTCTCAATTCCCGTTGAAGTTTCATGAAAGCAACGAGAGAGTCAAAGCACACTATTTTTCAAAATCATGATGGTGGATAATCATGCTCTCTCTCTTACTAGATTTGGCATTTGCCGACTGATCTATGTTATCAATATTACCGTAACTTGTTTATATTCTTCTCATGGTAGAACTTGTAGCTCTTGAATGTTGCGGTGAGTTTCTTTGCCGTTGAAGGTTTAAATCGTACAATAATCACAAATTGATTGATGGAGGTTGTCTCCATTTATACATTTACCTTTTTTGGCAGTGAATTGTGAGATATTCTTACCAGATTGTTTGTGCATGATCTATATGCAGTTTCTATCAAATAATTGACATTATAAGGTATGAAAATATTTAACTTTCTTACTATGACTCACCAAACTATCCAGCAAACTCTTGGACATAATTTCTCATCATATCTAGTCCTATTCTAACTAGAAATCTAGATGAGCAAAAGCAATGGCAAATAAGAGTCAATCTATCATTGCATTGAACGTCGCTTTAGTTTTTTCCTTTTGCATATTTTAGTGATTAAGAATTGAATTTTACTTAATATTGAGCCCTTCAAATATTCAAAATCACATTAATGTCATTATTTAAATCATTACAGAATTTATCACAGTATAGAGTTTCATTTGGGCTGCATAGTCATAAGCAATTTCTCAAGATTACCCGCTAAATTTGTGGCCAGATCGCCTAATATAATAATTGAGTCACTATTCAATTCGTTTTAATGTCCTAAACGACTAGCCAGGTAATTTTTAATGCAAGTCTAGCCATGATCTCGATATTTGAGGTTCTAGGGGTTCATTCACTTCCCTTCATCTCTCTCCATCGATTAATCTTGGAGTGAGCAAGATGGGAACCGTCCGAACTGGACCAAACCAGCTTATCCAATTATTGATTTTATAAGGCGACAGTCCGATTTTCGGTCCTTAAAATTGGAATCGGTGGTCGGGTGGTTCGGTTCTCGGTTCGAGAAGCACAGGACTTGGACCAATCGATTTTAATTTTTTTAAATTTCTTAAGTATTCATCCTCACGTCTCATACCTCAAACCTCCAGCCCTCTTCTTCCCCTTGCCTTGTTTCGCTCTTTCCCTCTCTTATGCCGCGCGTTCTTTCTCCTCGGTGGCTCGAATCAGGAGCACCAAAATCGCTTGTGTGGGCTCTGCTTGCATCCACGATTGCTCTCTCTCTCTAGAGTAGCGCCTCCACGCTTAGGGTTGGTGACAATCGTCCATCACAGAAACTCTACCTACTACCACCGCTGGGCCCTATTTTACCTCTAATCGAACTGTGTCGAAACTAGATCTAAAACTTGTGCTCGACCCAAGCCTTGGGTCCAGGGCTCATCACCACCCTCGTCTCATCAGTTCCTCTCAGCTCTCATCAGTTTGCCTCACCGTTGATTCCTTCTGCTTCTCCTTCGCCTTCACCTATTCAACGTCCATAGGTCATTCCGTCGCCATTCCCCATCCTTACACCGCACGATTCTCCCCTATTTTTGACCGAGATAGTAGTAGGTTCATGTCTCACTTGAGGTTCCATCGTCGCGGCCTATCCTCACCGACCGACACTTTTCGGACCCTTCTCGCGGGAGCTTGACCATTGAACCTAACGGCCAAACTCTTTCTTGACTAGATAATTTTACTTGTACCAAGGGATGAGCATGGTCCAAGTTGGTCCGGTTCCCTCGAGAACCGTGGACCGGACTAGTAATACCGCTTCTCAATTTCGGGAACCGTGGGGCGGACGGAATGTCCTTGGAACCATGGACCAATAGGACCACCGGTTCGATCCGATTCTTGGGCGGTCCAATGGAATTGATAAAATAAAAAATAAAATGAAAACAAAAATATGAAACCCACAAAGTAGTTTGGGCATGCAAGAAAACCTAGAAAGATGCATGCGTGAAAATGAGATAGAGAAAACCAATGCTAAGTAGAAGAATGTTGTAACCAGGCCACACCAGTGACCTAAAAAATGACCATTAGGTTTCCTTTTATCTTTTTTTAGAGAATCAAAATTGAGTTTTGTTTTTTTAATTAACTTTTGTATTTAAAAAATAAAAATTCGTCTGTCTAGTTCCACCGTAGAATTGGGAACCGGACCGCCCCAACACCGGTTCCACATTGAGGAATCGGGACCGGATCGGTGACCTCAAGAACCGAACCAAATTGGTCGGTCCACTTTGCTCACCCCTAACCGTACCTATTTTGCCTTGCCCTGCTCTTGGGAGAGCCGAATAGTGCTCATGATATATGATGATTTCTCTGTATGTATGCTCTTTATGTACAAAAAGCCACTTCAGTTACATGTTCAGTCGGGTCCCTACAATGCATACAAACCGTTTGCTGACTCGTTGAAGCATTGAAATATAGTCGAGAAAGAGTTGATTTAATCTGTGATTGAATGCTTTATCGCATGTAGTGTTTCAAATGGTCCCTATTTAGTGGTTCCATTGGACCGTCCTGGGAACCGGATCAAATTGGTCCGGTCCCTTGTTCGAAAATTAAGAACCGGGGCCACCGATCCGATTTTCAATTCTTAAGAGGAATTGGACTAGACCGGAAATCACTCATCCCTTTGTTAACCAAGTCATTCGACTCATTTAGTACATGTTGAGTTTCCTTCCTCCCTCTTTGCACATTTACATGATAAAGAATTCACCCCTTTCTTGAGCACGCTAGATAAAATTTACTTATTGGTCTTGATTAAATTTGAGTGATTTGATAGAATTGATGTTTTACACTCAAGGTGTAGGATGCCTTCATCGGCAAGACAAATTTTTAAACTTCATTGTGTAGACTGATTTGTACTTTACTACTTTTACATTTGGAACGACTCGAAGTACTTCATGTGAAAATAGAGTTAAAATGTATGAATTGGAATTTAAAAAAATTTATTTTGAGAACTTTTGACGTCTCGCATGCATCACTCCTGTAATCTCTACAGCCCTTCAAAAATCAAAATGTCCCTTTTAATTAGTGAATTGACGGGTTCTCATTTTGGGAGAATCGAAAGGATTATATTGACAGGAACCATGCGGCAATCTTGATGTGGAGATCGAGGGTAAATTAGACTATCGCGTGTCGAGGAGACATAGGCCAATCATGGATTGCCACGTGTCGACACGAGCCAACATCAAGCCCGTGAGGACGGGGTACTTTGGGCCCAAGTAGGAAAGCCTAGGGTCAACAAGTAACTTCCAAAGCCCAATTCGATTTTTGGCGAGTGCTTGGATTAAAGGGAAAATTCAAAATAAGGGCCTAAAGTGGCTTTTTTCTCAAATAAGAGTTTGAAGTGAACTTTATTTTAAATAAGGGCTGAAGTGCCTTTTTTATTTAAAAGAAGGGCTTGGATGAAGGGTATTTTCGTCTTTTTATATTTTTTTAATTTTTTTTTTTTTTCTCTTTCCCTTTTCTTTTCCTTTTTCTTCTTCCCTTACCGTCCCCCAATGCCTTCTCGCAACTATTTCAACCTCGACGTCTTTTGCAACCTTTCGACGGTCATCCCGGCGGAGTGCGGCGGGCGGCTGGAGTTGTCGTCGCCCACGACCATGGCGATGAGGATGCCCCAACGTTTTAAGAAGTCACGCGAATGCAAAGAAAAATCGATGTGCTCTCGCATGCCTAGGATTGAAGAGAAACTATAAAGTGAAAGCAAGAACAGAATCTATAACTCGAGAATAATTGCATTCATGTCATCTTTGGTTTTTTGGCTGTTCTAGTCAACAAAGTTATATACAATTACAACCTCAAACATCCCAAATAGAGCGCCCTAAAAAAAAATCGAGACGATCCCGAACCACCGAGCTATTATTGCCCAAGCATAGCTCTCGACTCTCTACCCCATACCTACCACGCCACGTAGCGTGAGCCGTCCATCCTTCCACTCCCGCATCTGCTCTTGTCCCACAGTTGCACTTGCGTTGAAGGCAAGAGAAGTTGTCGACCATGTCCCATCTATTGGCCACGCCCGGAGTTCTCGACCACGTCCGGCGATTCCTCCAAGCCTTGGCCGCCAAGCTCGAGCAAAAATGGCTGCCTTTTCTCTCTCTCGGTGGTGTGATAATGCGAGACATGATAATGCGAGACATTCTTTTGCCATATGCCTCGAGCTTAATGGTTTTGTGTGCGAAGAGGCAAAGAAATGGCCGTCCCATTGTGAGGTCGCCAAGCGCATCGGCCTCCCTTGCATCGACGGCGGTTAGACCACTTACATTGTTGCTGGCTCCACTCTCATCCACCTCGAGGACTAGATCCGCCTTGGGACCGAGTGACCCCCATCCTCCGTCGCGACTTTTTCAATGTCCTCACCAAGATCAATGTCGGGGCATCCTCGCCGCCATGGTTGCGGCCCACGACGACTCCAGTTGCCCGCCGGACTCCGCTAGGATGATCGTCGAAAGGTTGCGAGAAGATGTCGGGTTGAAGTAGTTGCAAAAGACGTTAGCGAGGGGAAGGGAAGAAGAAAAAGAAAAGAAAAAGGAAAGAGAAAAATAGAAAAAGAAAAAAAATTGAAAAATATAAAAAGACGAAAATATCCTTTTATCGCCCTTCTTTGAAACAAAAATGACGCATTGTGCCTTATTTAAAACAAAATCAACTTCAGTGTTTTTATTCGAGAAAAATAAAGTCGTTTTAAGCCTTTATTTGAAATTTTTCTTTAAATTAAACATTTAAACCTTAGCAATTGAGTAATCTCGGGTAACTGTTCCGCTCGCCTTCCTCCAAGTCGAAGGGCACGAATCATAATTCCGCTTCGTTGTCTCACTTTCCTCCTCGCGTTCTGTTTCCGAGTACTAGAGCGCCCAACGTTTGGTTGACGAGCTTCGTTGATACGGTGAGATTGTTTGCAGAATTTCTCGACCTGTTCAGGACATGATTGTGCATTGTTCGCTCTCTCTCTCTCTTCGAGTGTCTGTAGCGCTTCCTGATTCCATTTGACATCAAGTTCTGTCCTCCCTTCCGGCGCTTCTTTGAGGTTAGCCGGAGGAGGGAGTGTTGGGCTTAGGTATTTACTTCTGTAGACGATTGACGCCTGACAATTTCGTGGTTTCACTCGATCATTTCCAATTGCTGCAATTGCGGGATTCAGTGTTTACTGGAACGGGGGGGAGGGGTTCATTGACTCCTAGTCCCCGTCCGGGGGAATGTTGTAGTGAAGTTCTGGAATTTCGTAAATTTTGATATGGTGGTTGTGGTTGGCTTGTGCTGGAAATGCATTGAAAGAATCAAAATGAAGCCCATACCGGAAATTGCTTGAAGTTGTCTTGTTCTGGGCGGACTGAACCTTTGGAGGGTTTCGTTCCTTTGTTTATTTGCGGTTGTTGCTTGAGTTTGGGAAGCATCCACGAGATAAAAAGAGGGCTTTTACGCCATCTCAGTGAGACTATTGTTCATCCATTTGGTTTGGCATCCGCTTAAAACAAATAGAGTATGGGCTAAAGCTGTCTGTTTGAATTGAGGATGTAACTCACGAGGATCATGCATGAATTGACATACTTGGTTTACAGAAAATGGTTTATCTGGGCGTATGTTAGTATCCTTCAATTTGAGGTCATTCAATGTCATTTTCGAAGGCTTGCGTGCAGATCCATCCGTTGTGGGTGGGCATTCTAACGCAAAGTGGTGTCGTACTAACCTACTGAACAATGAAACTGAAGAAATCAGAGACATGGTTAACCTTTTTGTGCAACTATTCTTGTTTTTCCTTTTGCCATGGAGTACTTTAGTGGAATTTAAATTTTGATGATCTTTCTTTCTTTTCTTTCCTTTCTGAGTCCTTTTTTCATATGTCACTTACTGCCTCTTTTATTCGGTTCTAGTCTCTCCTAAACATGTCATTGTCAAAGCTTGGTAGAAGATATCTTCTGTCAGCAAACCTTGTTAAGATACCACATTCACCTCTTGGTTCTCAGTAAGTATATCTCTACTGCAGAACTTTTGAATCAGCATATCTTAGCCTCTTGTGTGATGAACATGTCAGAAAACTTTTCATAATTGCTGGATTACAAATTTCCCAACCTTTCGATGAGCAAAAGGAAAAAGAGGACTAACTTCAAGACTCTGCTTATCATCATCATCATCATCATCCTCATTCTATTCCCTATTGATTGCAAGTTGTGATTGTTGTATAGGTTCAAACATGGGATTCCTGGGCTAGGTTTATGTCATGCACGATCTGTCTCTGGGTATGGGCGAACTTCAGTTAGCGATATATGGTGCTTAGTACGAAGATGCAGATTTAGTACCTGGTCAACTAACAAGTTTCATGAGTTTCCAAATGGTTCTGTATATAGTAGGAAACCCAGTTCTATATTCAGTACCCATCGCTACTATGCCTCGCATGCTTCTTCCACAGAACAAAAATCTCGAAAAATGCTTCTATACCTGACAGCTCTGGTCCTTGCAATGGTGGGAAGTAGTTATGCGGCTGTACCTTTGTATAGGAGATTCTGTCAGGCTACTGGGTATGGCGGCACTATTCAACGACGTGAGGTTAGATTTGAGCTTTTCATTTGTTCATTGTCTGTATGATGTACTCTGTATTTATAGTTTATATTTCTTTTGACAACTCTGGCTGATCATGGATTGACTCTGCTATGTTTAGACTGTCGAAGAAAAAATTGCCCGACATGCTAATGATGGGACTGTCACCACAAGGTATGGGTCTATTGTGGAGTGTTCTGCTTGGTGATTGCGAAAGTTGCTTCTACCTCAGGGTGGTTTCTTGTGATCTTTGTTGTGCCAGAGAGCCTGTTTATCATTTCGCATAGCATTTCATTTTCTGATTCTTGCTGGTAGGATACTTGGCTGGGTTTCAGGAAATACTTTTTCTCGAAACAAGTTATATAAGGTGTTGTGGTTTTTAAGATCATTTTATGGTCTCCGAGATAGGCTTCCTCATCATTAGAGGAAGAAAAAGAAAGGGAGGGAGGTTTTTAAGGCGGTTTGTGTTTTTAAGATCATTTTATGGTTTCCGAGGTAGGCTTCCTCATCATCATAGGAAGAAAAAGAGAGTGAGGGAGGGAGATATTGTCCATCTGTTCCTTCTGTCGGCATAATGGATGAGAAATTACATTCTAAGAGCTAGTTTACTTACTCCAATACTGTTTTTAGATGCACATAGAGGTTTTTATTATTTATTTAATTTTTCAGTCTGTTCTTAGTGTATTGTTTATTTTGGGAATACGGATTTTGCCACAGGGAGATTGCGGTGCAGTTTAATGCTGATGTGGCTGATGGGATGCCATGGAAGTTTACTCCCACCCAAAGAGAGGTTTTTCATTTCAAGATCATTGCCTAGGATGCTCTGTTCTCATAAGTTGTTTGCCTATATCAAAGGGACAGTGGCAACATTCTTGGCTTATTTTTGCAGGTAAGGGTCAAGCCTGGAGAAAGTGCTCTTGCATTTTATACTGCTGAAAATCGCAGTTCAGCACCAATAACTGGCATTTCCACATACAATGTTACTCCCATGAAGGTACTGCTGCCCAACATTCATTGCCCGAATAAAATGGACGCTTCATGTACTTTTTTGACTAATACGAGCCATCTGTGAATGTGCATGATTATCTCTAAATCTGTTAATACTTTGCTCATTGGGGTGATTCATCCAGCAGACGACTTAAGTGAGAGAGCATGCCCATTCAAGATTGCTTTACCCTTGACAATTGAGGTTTATTCTGGCTAAATTCGTCTAACGTGTTGCAGGCAGCAGTTTATTTCAACAAAATACAGTGCTTTTGCTTTGAAGAGCAGCGGCTACTTCCAGGAGAACAAATTGATATGCCTGTAAGTATGATATTCCTGGTCTTCTGATACTTTGCTAAAGATGAACTTTAGAGACAATACGAATTTTTAACAGTGGATGCGTTCTCATATATGCAGGTGTTTTTTTACATCGACCCTGAGTTTGAAACCGATCCTAGAATGGATGGCATCAATAACTTGGTTTTGTCATATACATTTTTCAAGGTATCCGAGGACTGATTGACTTGTGTTTACAGCAAAACTTGACAAAGTTTTGGATGGCAGTTAGTTCGACAAAAGGCAGCTAGCTGATTTAGAGAATGCCCATTAGACTGGCTTTAAGCTTGGACTGGCATAAACTATTGTAAAACATGAATGTTGTACACCCACCGGCAATCTGTGGATTCACTCTGAGTTAACGTGAAACCAACATTGTCGCTAGCATTCTTCTTACCGAAAGAGCTACAATAACAAGTTTTTTTTTTTTTTTTTTTTTTTTTTTTTTTTTTTTCAAAAACCCCCCCCCCCCGAATTCTTTCAGGTTTTAAAGAAAAAGAAATCCGACCACATGGTAAAGCATTAAAAATTTTATTTGGTAATTTCATGTTAGGGTTTATTTATTAGCGGAGGTTAATCATTTTTTCCACATCTTCTTTCTAATTAGAGACAACACGCCTATACAAGCGCAGTTTTTGCGATGGACTAACCGTGGTCTCTTGAGAAGCTTCCAGGAGATTATGGATCTTTAAGATCATGAAAGAAAAACATGGCGCCAATCCCACTCGCACAGGAAGTTAACGAGTGTTACATCCATACGTCCTTGTTCCTTGTTGGAAAAGCAACATGCATAAAGCGATTTCCACAAATGGGAAAACCTTGATAGAAGATTTCCCTCAATTTGACAAAGAAGCGTGAGATCCAAGTCAAAACATTGGCAATTCTATTGTGAATGAAGAGAGTTGTCTTTGATCATCATTATCATATAAAAAACTACTTAAGCTTTCCCCATCTTTCATTAAAGGAAACTTGGGACTCCCCAAACTTCAAAAGGAAGCATGCATGGCACTATATCAGTTGGTTAATTTTTCGATTCTCGACCTAACTAGAAATAGACACGCCTCTTCTTATCCCATTTCATAGTAAAAGCCAAAAAGGGACAGTGCCGACTAGGCCTTCCCTCATTCATCTTATGCGTTTCACGGTTGGATAACCTCTCCATCAAGAAAACTGTGAGAACCGGATGTGTTAACGACCTCTGGTTCAAACTTTTGCTTCTTTGGACCAGTGACATGGCTGCGATTAGTGCAGATCGCAGTGGGCGTAACTTGACTCGGCTTTTTGTTCGTTCTCTATCGATTCGCGCGATTGTCATAAAACACCGTGGATGCGTAAAGCTAGAGATGCAGAACGGTGGCCATGGCCAGTATACAAAAGGTTACCCCGTCCCGTGAGCTTTTGTATTCCAATTGCAAACAAGTTCATGTTTGAGCCACTCGCCCATGCTTCGGCTTGCATCTTATCTGGTCTGTGGGGTTAGTGAACTGTCGTATCATCTAACTGGAGTTTACCTATTGAAGGTAGAGTTTCTAGTCATCTAAAGTAGCAGAAATAATTTGTTAACGGGTGCTTCAGGGGTACTTATGAAACAACTGTATTGATTATCTCAATAGTGTTTACTACATAACTTGGTCTCACGCCTCACCCCTGCGTAATCAACTTGAAAATAGTTCCAGATGCATCGCGAATACAACTTGTTATCGTGCGTTTAGTATGTTGTTCGAATGGAAAAGTAAAAATTTGATGAGACGGAGTTCTGATTCGGGAGCTAGCTGTGAAAACTTTAACTTCAAAAAGCAGAACAAAAAGACAAGTGGAGATCTGAAGCAACTGATAAGAAGAGTATACGTTGAGAGGGAGATTCAATCAGACAGTTTGGTGGAAATGAAAGGCACTGCAAATTCCTGAAGAATGCTGGTGATATGGCAACAGACATGAATGAGCTCGTCCAGGACAAGTACCAATCTCCAAACTTCCTCCAGGCCTCTCCTCTATATATTTCACTCTGATTCCCTCGCATCTCAGTCACATCCAAGCTAAGCACATGGAGAAACCACATGCCCAATCTGCACTTAAGGTTGTTGGTTATTTGCTGTCATGTCCCTTTTCTTGTCCTGATTATTTGAACGCTCTATAGCCGATGCCGATACTGATTGGCTTTCCTCTTTGTTTTGGCGATACTAAGAAATTTGTGAAGGTAGGCTCGGAGTCTGCTCTTCCTTGGAGCTCCGCTGCCAGTGCCAGAGGAATGGTGAGTAAAAATGAATCTACACTTCTCAAAGAGCAAGTTCTGTCTTTCAGGGACATACTCCGGTAGTCTCCACTGCCTGACTCCGCGCGAAAAGTGTGTGCAGCAGGGAAGCCTAGTTGCGTATAAACTACGACTGACACTACACACATGGTCTTCCAGTCTAAGTTGACCTTTCGATTAATTGTTTGATCATTTACTGCTTTCCAGAAAACCCAGACGGTCTTCCAGTCTAAGTTGACCTTTCGATTAATTGTTTGATCATTTACTGCTTGCCAGAAGACACAGACGACACTGCCACACTTATGATGTCAGGATGACATACCATATTGCAAGTCATATTTCTCCAATCTGTTCCAGATAATCGACATAAGAGATCTGCTTCACAATGCCAAGTAGTTTGCAAGCCGACATGAACAGGAAAAACAGAATGCTCGATGCTTACTTTCGCTTTTTATGTTTATTGAGTCTGCCTCTTGATGTGCTCTCTAGGATATTCTGAGCCTGTCCAGTGTCCACCTCCTTCTAGAAATTGATGTTTTGCTTTATCTTAGAGTCATCATTCATCATAACTCTCTTTGCTAGCTTTCAGTCACCCAGCTTACTGAAAGAAGAGAACAAACTGATCAAAGTATTACTTTATATCCACAGGCAAAGGATGAAATCAAAGAGAACCTTTCTGCTGATAAACCGAAGGTAAAATCTCTTTTCTGCATTTCAACTCTCTCTATGTCTCTTAATCAACAAGGCTGCATGTTCCTCTTTAGGCTACTCAAAAGCCTTCTGCAAAAGAAAATACCAAGCCTGTAGATGTGAAACTCCACACACAACAGAGAGCTGTCAAACGTGCGATGTTCAATTACTCGGTGAGTCTTCATCGTTCATCCATCAGGACATCATGCACATGTAGCGTGTGTATCAAGTGGAAGTCGATTAGTACTCTTGATCAATAGTATATAGATTTGAATTGAGTAAGTCGTTCTCTTTAAGTTTTCTAATGGGGCACCACGAGCAGGTTGCGACCAAGCTGTATCTCATGGAGAAACAGAAGAAACACGAAGAGAAGTTGCAAAAGGTGTAGAAAGGAATTGAGATGGGATCTGATAAGTTCCAGATCTTCATGGAATGCACTTCCATGTCTAATATGAATTTATCAATTATCAGATGATCGAAGAGGAAGAGATACGGCTGCTGAGAAAGGAGATGATTCCCAGAGCCCAGTTAATGCCTTTGTTTGACAGGCCCTTCTACCCACAGAGGTAAAATTTCAGATCTTGCCCAAATCTGGATTCACATTGTCGTACGAACGTGGTCGGTCTCGAGAAACACGAGCTTCAGAAAGAATAAATAGGATCGCTCCATTAAGAATAAATAGGATTGCTCTCTCTAAAACACGCAGAACGGGCCTAGACAATAACAGTTGCTTGGCGAGCAGTGACTAAATTCTTAACCAGGTTCTTGTCGTGGCAGATCTAGCAGGCCCTTGACCATCCCTAGAGAGCCGGCATTCCGGATGTTGAGCAGCAAATGCTGGACCTGCATGTATTGCACCCATCAGCTCTACAGCTTCCATCAGCATTGTCACCCTTTGAAGCCCATCAAGTGACAGACGTCGTGTGCTGCATCTTTTTTCATTGCACTAGTCATTAGAGAGACAGCCTAAGGTTTCCACCACCCACCTCTTGTTTCTTCCTCTTGAGTGCAAATAAGCCATTTGCTCCCCCTGCGTCGCGAGTTTTCCCCAGAGGGTTTTCGAGAGCTTAGTTTATATGGTTTTGCAAGTGTACCATAGAAGCATTTTGGTGAGAGAGAGAGAGAGAGATGACTCGTTACAGTCAAAATAAGTCTGTATCATATGGGATTTGCTACATAAATGTCATCCTTCAGATCAAAGATCAAACAGCATCAGATTAAGACACTGAGGTGGATGGTACTGTGATTGCAGTTAGTTATAATCATCTTCTTAACCGAAATTGAAAATGGGCTTCAAGAGAAACAAATTGGGTAAAGTTGGAAATAAGACTGATCGTTTCTTGAATTAATGTTTGAATGAATACGCTGAATCAATGTAAGAGTAGATTCTAGCAAAGAATAGAATGGATATTGGAATGATGAAAGCCATTTTATCGTTGTAACATTGTATTTTGCTCATAACGAACTGCCATTTTCGTCTTGTATCCTAATGAACTGGAACTTTACTCATATATTGGAAAGAAATTTGCCTTTTTTTTTTAACTCTTCTATACTAATTGGAATTCTTTTATTCTTGACCACCAGCGACTATCAAATTTTTTTAAAAGTTTTGCTAACATAATAGTCTTTTGGTTATTTATTTTTTACGTCGATAGTTATAAGCAACTTCCGAAACTTACTCTCCAAATTTGTCGCGGGACGATCAGGTTTGATAATTGTGTTACTGCCCGATTAGCTCCGATGTATTAGGAAACTGGCAAGAAAAATTTCTAGTGCAAGCATAAGCACGAGCTCGAAATAGGAGTTCCTAGTGTTTCATTGACTTAAATTATCGTATTAATGGTAACATTCAAAGCCAATTTCTTTGAATTCATTCACAAACTTTTTTATATGGGCTGGATAGGCATAGGTCCTGTCCAAAAAGCCCATGCCGAGTTTAGGGTATTTTAGGGTTGGGCCATGGTCTTCTTCGAGGAAGGGTCAAGTACTGGATTTTTTGATCATTTGGGTAGAGCCTGGAACTTTTTTTCCTTTTTTTTGTTGTTGAAATTCTTCCGATTTGATAAGTGCGAGCCCTAACTCTAACTTTCACAATCGACGTTCCAAGCTCTCCTCTTTGAACCAGGTCAAGTTGGACTCCACAATCTCCACCAATGACAACTCCAACTCGGCAGTTGTCATCGGTAGAGATCGTGGATTGCTTGGATAGAGGATGCGAGGGCAAAAAATAAAAAAATAAAAAAACCAAAACTTGAAATCGTGGAGTTGTCATCGGTAGAGATCGTGGAGTCCGGCATCATGGTGAAGCCCTATGGTGATGTCAAATATTGGAGAACGATAACAAGGTTAATTTGTGCTTGAGGATGAGTATGGGTTGATTGCGCGTTATAATGAGAATGATGACATTTTGAGCAATCTTTTTTGAGATTTTTTTAACTTGGAGGACGATCAAGAGGTTCATGATGATTGTGACTAGGAAGAAGTGGATGGTCATGCCAACAAGGAAGACGGACTTTAGCTTGTTTGTCCAGGCTAATGTTAGTATGAGGTCCAATTCAACCTTGACCCCAATAGTTGCGGCCGTGGATGGTAGTGTTAGGTCCAATTCAAATTGGGAGATTTCCAATAAAAAAAGAAACGAAAAAGTAACCCAATAAACTCGATCCGAAGATTTCAGACATATATAATTCGGTATCGGTACAAGTTAGAGCTCAACGTGATTTAGTTTTGGCTAGGGTCGAGTGTCGTGTATACCCAACCGACCAGCACATTGACACTCCTAGATAGTCATAAGCAATTTCTCAAACTCCTCCTTGGAATTGTGGCCGGACAGCTTGGATTGATAATTGAGTCACTGTCCGATTTGCTCTAATGTCCCAAAAGACTAGTTAAAGAATAATTTCTTTTTATTTGGGCCAAACAGTCATAAAAAAAAGGTTTCCCTAAATACTCTTTAAAATTTAAGGTCGAATCATTCGGTTCAATAACCGAGTCACTGTCCGGTCCGCTTTAATGTCCGGTCCGCTTTAATGTCCCGAAAGACCAGTTTAAAAATAAATTCTTTATTTGGGCTGAATAGTCTAAAAAAAGTTTCCCTAAATACTTTTTGAAATTTAAGGCCGAATTATTCGATGTGATAAACCGAGTTATTGTCCGGTTCGCTTTAATGTCCCGAAAGACATTAAAATTTCTAGTGTTTCATTTACTCCCAAAACATTAATGTTAATATTCAAGATCGTTTTAATTTGTTTGCACCCATTCATAAATTTTATTAAGATTTAGAATAATTTCTTTTTGTACTGGTTGGGCCGGACACTGGTAGGTCCGATCCTAAAGTCATCAAAGACCGGACCGGTCGGTTTATAAGGCTCATTGTGCGGTTCGCTCCAAACTGGCAAAGATAATTTCTAATGCAGTGCGAGCTCATTTCTAGGGTTTGTATGCTTCTCTTCCTGCGTATCTCTCAATCGATCGAGCGATTCATTTGATTCTAATCGGTATGTACTCGCGACTCTTCCTCTCTCTTTGCGCATTAGTTTCACCCGTTTCTCCAACACGCCTGTGGAAGTCCGCTTGATTGGTCGTGATTTGAGTGGTTTGACGAACTTGCTGTTTTCCACTCAAATTTTGGAATGCCCTCATCGGCATGATAGATTCTTCATATGTTGTCCTTCTGATTTACCTTTTCCCTAGAATAATTGGAGCGCGCTCTTCGTAATACTTTTTGGGGGGAAGATGGAGCTTCTTGCTTGCTTGGTGTTTCCTTTTCGTGGTCGAGAAAATTGATTTGAAGGTAATTTGAAATATGCTCCTTGCTTCAAATTGTTGGTTTTTCTTTCCGTCGTTTTTAATGAAAAGCTCAATTGGGCGGATTCTAGAATCGATGTTATGTTCATGTAGCGGATCTTGGTTTTCCGAGTTTCATTATTTGAGTGGAAAAAATAATTTTTTTGGGGCGTAGTTGTAGGAATTCCTTACTTTCCTTTGTCCTTTTTGCTTGTGTGGTAGAATTCTTTTGTGACTACATCTGTTATGGTACGTACTTTTTCTTTTTACGCTTTGTTTGCCCAGCAATTCTATGCCACATTGATACTAGTTGGGTTCATGCTATTTTGCAGTATGGACTTGTGATTCCGTGTAACACCGTGTTGCAGAAAAGTAGACATTTGTGTAAGTTGAGGCAGATATTAGATAAAAAAAATTATGGAGGTACAAACAAGTGGCAGACCAATTGATTCATTGCTAGAGAAGGTCCTGTGTATGAATATCCTCTCTTCAGATTACTTCAAGGAGCTGTATCGTTTGAAGACTTACCATGAAGTGATTGATGAAATCTACAATCAAGTTGATCACGTGGAGCCATGGATGACTGGAAACTGCCGTGGTCCTTCAACAGCATTTTGTCTTCTGTACAAGTTCTTCACCATGAAACTCACTGTCAAACAAATGCATGGTCTCTTAAAGCACCCAGATTCTCCTTATATAAGGGCGGTAAGTGCAGTCTTGCCTTGCTTCGTTTTTATATCTACTTGCTGAATTGTTTCTGGATCAGCAATATGGAATATTGAACCATTAGCTAGTTGGATTCTGATGGTTCAAAGATCTTGAAGATTCTTCACACATGTTTTTATTTGCTGCATATTTTTCCAATATCCATTGTCCATATCATGGACTTTTTTCTTTTAGTTAAGTAAGCAGAATTTCCAGCAAAGTTTCAATAAGATGCTTTTGAAGGAACAATCACCATTACAGAGAAGAGACTTGTGGAGGATGATGTCAGTACATGTTCATAAAGAGATTCAGCATAAGGTCCCCAAATTAGGCCATCTGCTTAGATATTCGGTGCCACTTAATGCTTTTACAAACATGTACCACATGCGAACCTTCAGTTTTCAGTTGGTACCACTTGTGAAAATGGCGCCTTCTTTCAAAATTCTTATGGTCTAACAAGAAAATGATTGCTGGAAGCATAGCAAACTCCAGACCACTAGAAGAATGGGCATTTTCATGTCTACCTTCTGCTTAATTGTGGAAAAAGGATGTCCGATTCTTCGCCTTTATGTCCATGCAGCTTGACTTGGCCATATTTTGCAGAAATCAGCTTGTGTGAATCCCAATTCCTTTTGTACTTAAATTGTGCATAAAATAACCCAAATTGCTTGATGAACTATTCAGCCATAAATTTCGCTTTTACCCTTTGAAAATCTTTGCACATTCTGATTCTCATGGACTCCCTGTAGCTATTGAAAATGACAACTCAAAGATGCAGAATCATTCCTACCAAATTTTGAAAATTCCTCATGATTGTGGGAAACTGAAGCAGCAGGTCTCTATTACTGGGAAAGTAATTAGAGTGTAAGCTTCCCTCATCCTTAGAATCTCTCTATTTGGTTAGAGATGTAACTAACATGTTGTTTCAATGTGGAAAGGCAATGCCTATGTTGGCTTCTCTCTCTCTCTCTCTCTCTCTCCTCATATGGTATTCTGGAAGTGCATATAAGAAAAGAAGATGTATTAGAATCAGGAAAGACGAGAACACATGAGGGATATTTAACTTCGGAAGGGATATTAGGTCTTCTATGTATTTACGTATTAGGCCTTTTAGTTTTGGTGAATGGGACCCTTAAAATATTTTCCCAGTTTTTTCTTGCTGTAAGTTCTTCCGTTTACTTGGAGGAAGGGCTTACATAGAAAAAATGCAGATGCATAATTGTGGCTTTCCAAGAAGCCCTCTCAATTTTAATGGCCTTGTCCTTTAGTCAGCCACAACTCTTCATTTTACGTTAAAGTAAACTAGCCTGCATTTTGCATCTAGGTTAGCTAACAACATGAGAAGTTCATACATGTCATCACAATGCTCTTTCTTCTGCAATCGAGGGGGCTTCCTATTTTATGTTGCTGTTAGCCTTTTGTTATGCATATGCTGGTGCTCACATTTCCAGAAACTTTGCAGATTGGATTTCTGTACTTGAGATATGCTGCAGATCCTAAGACCTTATGGAGTTGGTGTGAGCCATATGTTAAAGATGAAGAGGTACCTGCAACTTTGCCTCGACTGTTTATGGTTGTTTTATATAGTATGTTGAAGCACTTCTTCGTGTTAGGATGTTATGTTTATTAAATGCAGAATGTAAACATGGGCAACTTAAGCCAATGAACTATTGGAAAGAGTGTTATTAAAAGATGTCATAGTTTTATGCTAAACAGCTTGAGGTGCTTTTGGTTCTGTTGGAATGAATTAGATACTGCAGCATGTGGCTCTGTGCTGTCGTCTGAAAGCAGACTGACTGGTTTTCTGTGTATTGATAGTTCATTGCTTACAAGATACGGAAAATTTGATGTTAAGTTCATGCTGTTCTATTGGATAACTAGTTGGGTTCCTAAAGTCTGACTCACCTATCTGAGGCTCTTACTTAATCACAAATATCCGTTGTCTTCAACCTTCCTTATTTTTGGTGAACCCCTAATTGTTATGAAGTTGTTTGCACCAATCAAATTTGCCTGTCTGCGTCCTGAGAATGTTTTGGGAAACGTTATTATGATGGTCACATGTTGCAATTAAGGTTTATTGCATTACTTTTGCATTTCTTTATATTGTTCTCTTTTATCTTTTACCTTCTCTTTAGTGTTGGTGCATCTGATTAGAGCAGTCTCTCAATTTATTTTTGCTATATCTAGAGCTAAGATCTGTGCCTTTTTCTATCTTTGTGTGATCTCTTTCGTTTGGAGGATCAATGATCTGTGTTACACTTTTTTTTTTCCACTTGGTTCATTACTTAGTGAGAAGTACTTTTGGTTTGAAAATGTCTGACACAGTCATCAGAAAGCAGCTAGCCGAGCATTGATTTTGGTGTGGGTGGGTATGATGCCCAACCATTGATGGATCCAATCTGGAACTGGGAAATGTAATATGAGGCGAGTACATATTTGAAATCTGAAGTCCCCTTGCTCAAATTCTCTCTTGCAGGTGCTATGGCGCATGTGAATTTGGTAGTGTTTTCTCCATTGCTGTTTGACAGGAAATAACTTTTTTGAAAAGAAGACTTATATGTAGTCTGAGAATGCTATTCTGGATGTAGTTCTATGATTAACTTTTGTTAGGACTAAATCTGTTATTACTGCTTTGTGTTCTTAGGAACTGTAATGGTTTGTGGTTTTCACTAGGAAGAATTATTTTCTGGATGGTCATGTGGAATTTATGGTTTTGATATAATTACATACTCTTGACATGGGATTGTTTTTAGGAATTTTCTCCAGGATCAAATGGGCGAATGACCACAATGGGTGTGTATGTGCGCGATTTGCTTCTTGGACAGGTAAGCTGTCCCAATCTCTAGTTTGCATTGTGATCATGAGTGTGTGCTGTTTTCTATGGGGACCCTCATTCTGGAACTCTTGATTGATGGAAAGTCATATCTATAATAGATTCCGAATGAGCCAAAGTTGTCTTTTCGCTGACCTGAGTCTCATAGAAGGTATATGGTTGTTCTTTGTACATAGATTGATAGTACTTCTGGCCAGTCAGCACATGTAATCTTGCAGTTATCCATTCTACTTATTTGCTTGGTGTTCACCTTTGCGATCTGTTTGACTGAGCAATTTTACTGGTAATGATTTGTACACTGACAATTGGATCAGGATAGCACATGCTTTAACTCTGTCTCGGTCTCTTTCTCATATTTTGATATTTTCGTTGAGTCTCTAAAGCAATATCATGACAAATACATTGTTTCTGCTGCAGTACTATTTTGATACTCTCTTTCCTAGAATTCCTGTCCCAGTTCTGCGGCAGATTGTTGCTAATCTTGAAAAGATGAAGCTTCCTTCCAAGCATTCTGGTGTGACAGGGGATACAACTCGTCATGGGTCTGAGGAGACTGCTCGACGACCACCTTCTGTGAAAGCTTCTCTTTCTGTGTCTTTCGGTCAGAGGGCTCCTCATCGAGCATCGACTAGAGATTCCTCACCTGTTCGCCGCACCTTACCGGTACCTCCTTATGAAAAAGGTGGTGGCGATGATCTGCGAAGATCTCCTAGCCGTCGCAGCCAGAGCCATGATGATCGAGAATATCCGGAGAGGGACACACAATTGGATAGAGACCGAGATCGGGATCGTGATAGAGAGAGACATCGCAGTGAACGTGATCGAGAAAGGGAGAGGGATCGCGACTGTGTCCGTGATCGAGATCGTGAAAGGGAACGGGAACGGGAACGAAAAGAGATAGGGACAGGGATCGTGCACGTGATACATATCGGGATCGAGATAGAGAGAGATTGAGGGATCGCGATCGAGAACGGGACAGGCGTGATTCAGACCGTAGATCCAGGTATGCAGAGAGAGAAACCAGAGTGGATTATGAGAGGCGCAGCAAGGATTCTCGGAGGAGTAGGAGCCGGAGTCGGAGTCGGAGCAGAAGCCTGAGTCAGAGTTTGCGAGATGGCAGCGCACATCTTGACCGTAATCATCACAGTCCACAGAAAGACGGAGTTAGGGAGAAGACTGCCGCATCTTTGAATCTAGCCAAGCTGAGGGATCTGTACGGGGACGCAAGCGATCAGAAAGGCGGTTCTACTATGGAAAGGATTCCAAGAGGGAATAGTGAAGGTGAAGAAGTTATTAGACTTGGTGGATCAACTTGGAAGTAGAGTAAATGCACTTGGACCCTCGGCAAGGATAATCTCGCCTATTCATCTCGAGCAAACGGTTCCTATTGATTTATTCTGTTCTCTTTTGCACTCTTTCCAGATGCATTGAAAGAGCACATACAGTCGCATTGAAAGAGTTACAAATTGCATTTATGTATAACTAGTCTTTGCTTTCTTTGGCTGAGTTTTCCGTTGAGCTATATAGACTTTATAACAATGAAAATGAATCATGTTCACTAATATGTTAGTGTTATAATTGAAGATGATATTAGTAGCCCTTTCTTCTAATCGAAAACTCAGCTACGGTACTGCTAAAGTCGCGTCTCTCCCGACTGTGTGGGCAAAAAGGTGGCTCGAAATGTATGGTTCAGCGATAGCCGCTGCATACAATTTTTTCCTCAACGTCCGGACAAGCTAAGCACCAAGAAACCCCAGTACTAATAGCACACGGGAAGGCGACAAAGGACAGTCCAGCGAGAATGGCGCATACGATGCGGCTCCTGCAGCCTCTCCTTCCGGCGTGCGATTCTCCCCCGCCACCAACCATGCGGCCTCTTCAGTATGCTCCAGCTGGGCCTTCGCATCCTCGAGCTCAGCCTACCTCAGCATGAGGCGCAGCACCAGCATGATGAAGCTGATGGAGTGGGCGCTGGCGACCATAAGCAAGGAATAAGCAAGCGAGCAGCGCAACCATCCAAACGTCAGAGCACTGCAGCTTGGATGGAGGCGCAATCCCCAGCATGTATCCAAGTGCGATGATATGTAGAATGGTGATTTGGCTGAGCCGGCGCCACAGACTATCCTCTGAAGTCTTCCGAGTCCTCAATAGGTGCTTTCTTGGCCGTCATCGACGGTGAAAATAAGAAGAAGAAGAAGTCTGAGGAGGAAAGGAGGAGGTGGAATATTTCGTAGTAATCAATCTTTAGTATCGTGTCTCTTTTACAAGCGCTTTCATAGAAACCACTGTTTATTTTGTCAGCATGATGAACCTGATAATACCTTTGTTATCCAAAACCCATTTGCGCAATAATCTTCGATTAGATATTGCTAATGTATGTTACATTCACAACTTCCCGGTAAGTTGTTTTGATAGTTCTTGGGCGATATGATTACTATCAAGTTAATCTCTATCGAAAAAATCCGGACATCGATCATTTTTAGTAACACTAACTTGGGTGGGAGACTAACTCTCCATTAACCTGAAAAGTAAATGGTAAATAGGGCAAGACCTTGTGCATCGCATTGGCATTCTAATTCTTTCATTTCTTACACATTTCATCTTCTACCATTGTTTTTTTCCCAAATCAAAACAGAGAAAAGTGAAATCAAATGAACATGTGTTATCCCGAAAAAAAAAAGCTCAAGAATTTTTATCTTTCTAATTTAAAACCCAAAGATAGAAATTATAATAAAGATTTAGAAAATTTTGGTCGTGTCAAGACACTTGGACTTCATTTGTTTCGCGAAAAATAACTTTCAAGAAAGCGTTTTTCGATTTTTTGGTGTTTGGTTCACGGAAAATTAACTAACATAGGAAAAAAATTTCCACCCATGAAAAACCTCTATCAAAAGTAGGGAAAATGTTTTTCCACTTTTTGAGAAAAGGAAAACATTTTTCCTCATCTTTGCTCCCTTAATTCCTTTACATTTATTTGCTTTTATAGTATTTTTTATTTTTCTTTTCTTTTATTCTTTTTCTTTCTCCTTCTTCCTCCTTCCTCCACGGACCGCAGACCTTAGCGACGGCCGAAAGCCCGATGATAGGCCATGATGCTAGCCGGCGCTCGAGGCTCGATCGGCTGAGCCTCAAGTTGTTAGCTGGTCGACGGTCGTCACCGTGGCCGGTGAAAAAAAATAAAAAAGAAAAAAAAAGATAAATAATTAAATTTTATTTTAAAAATAAAAAATACTAAAAGTAGTGCATATAGGAAAGTTAAATCCGATTTCATGTACCAAAGACAAAAAATATTTTCCGGATCTTTTTCATATTTTAGCCAAAGAACGAAAAGCATTGTCATTTTTCTGAAAAATATTTTTCAAATATTTCTCATTTTCTATAAATTTTGCATTCTCGTGGAAGAAAGAAAATTAGATGAATAATTAACTAAAAAATGATTTTATTTTAAACAATAAAAATGAATAAGCAAAAATAAAAATACTAAAAGTAGTGCATCAATGAGGATGAATAAATGGGAAAATTCGCACAACTAATGAGGATGAATAATGAGTGTGGAAAAATTGGCAACCAAAATGTGACGGTCGGAGTTTGTATGTATAACAATCCGATTAAATCACATACCAAAGATACGAATAATATTTATGTTCGAGATCTTTTTCATATTTTAGCCAAAGAACGAAAATATCTATTCAAATCGTGTCCCTTCAAAAATTGAAATAAAAAATGATTTTGTAAAATATTTCGCATTTTCTATTAAACAAACGGACCTAACTTTGTGTAGGCCTATATAAAAATATACTAAATTTTGCATTCTCTGATTTTAATCCCAATTTCTCGACGGTTGTCCCTCTTGGACAGCTAGTTTCATGCGGCGGCTTGCATGGACTGTAACTCCATCAGAATTTGGGCAGAGGTTTGAATGTCCATTTTCGTGAAAGAGACTATGTTAATATTAATGATCCATAATGATCGAAAATATATTTACAACTTTAATAAGAACAGCTGTCTGATATAAAGACCAAAAAGGAGAACAAAAAGTTTTTTTTTTCTTTTTTAAGTGAATCTAGTTATTTTTAATAACCCAATTAATTAATTAAAAGTTCAAGATTTGTTCCATGGACGATGGAATTCAGACTCCACCTAACAGTGTATCCCGTGATAACGCAAAATTTAGTATCTAAAATTTTGAGCTAAGTGTGAAACGATGGCCACCATTAAAAGATATTAGTCGGCAAACACCATTGTTCATTCGGGAAAAAAAATACAATTAGGATCAACAATCATAATAATCTAAGATCTAAAATTCGGAAGTAGGTGCAAAATGGGCAGATGATTTGAAAGCCGTTAACTTCGACTTCTTAAACACGACTATTTAATTCGGAGTCCATTGCATCGGAAATCTCCAATTAGAAAATGGGATAGGTGTACTTAGTTTGATAACGAGTGAAGGCTGCAAACATTCATGTGCCGAGTAGGATTCGGTGAATACGAAAAGGAAAAAGGAAGATATACAAAGTCATTGAGTTATGATCCGTATATAATAAACCATTTTAATAAATCGTGTCGCCTAATTTTGTGTTCAGAGTGTTATTTAGTAATAAACCGTTTTAATGAACTGCATTAGTCTTGAAAAGTTAGAGATTCTGAATTGTCTTCTTTTTTTTTTTTTTTTTTGCAAATTGGCATATCGCTGTCTTGTTTTATGGGGAATGTTGTTTGTCCTATGCAAATTTTTTGGTCGAATTGTCCTATGCATTTTGCCGGAGTGGTTTTGCTCAGGGAGGATGGCTTTTAAAGTTACATCGGTCGGCTTGTTGCAGCTTTTATCGAAGCTTTTGCTAATAACAGGATAAGGTTTCATTCATGTTTAATTGGACTTTCTTTGTCCTATTTGCTCTTTGCTTTGATTTATTCTTTCCTGCCTCGGTAGTTAATTTTTTTTTTTTTGGTCTTTGCCTTTCGACTGATGATGTCCTTAGGCATGGGAAATTACCAAAAAATCATAAATCCATTATATATTTTTTTAATTTAGCCCTAAACTTTTATACGTTTTGTCAATTAAATTCATCTCGACAAATTTGGCCGAAAATTGCTGACATCTCTAGCTATTATCCTATATGATAGGATTAGTTGCCATGCACAATTTTTTATATTTTTTATTTTTCCTTTTTAAATAATTTTTTACTCCGCTAAGCCTCATCGATGATCGGTGGAGGTTGCCAGCCTCAAGTGAGGGCCGCTTTGTCGGCCTTGGACGAGGGTCCCCCTTCGCTGGCCTGGTGAGGGCCGCCTAGTCCCACTAGGTGAGAGTGACCCTTGCCAAGGGGCCGCTAAACTTTGCTGGCCATCGAAGTAGGCCCAATGGAAGGAAAAAGGGAAAAAAAGAAAAAAAGTAAAAAGGAAAACATAAAAAGAAAAAAGAAGACTAATTAATAAAAAAATTTGAGCAATATTAAAATAATATTAAAAATTATCCATATCAGTCTTAGCCGTGTCATGCAAGTGTCGCGAGTTCAAATCCACTACAATTGGAAAAAAGTGTAAAAAAGTTTAAGAGTTTTGATGATTTCTTGGACAATTTTCCTTGCCTTAAGGCAGGACCTCGTCCTTCGAGGAGATAACAGGTTTTCTGATCAGCGACTTCAATACAAAGATTTAACATGCATCTAAGTTCTCCATCAATACTTAACCGGGTATTTCTGCTCGTATCTCTTATCATAACTCTTGCTTAGAAGACATCGTCTAGTCCTGCTTTTAAACATTTGTAACTTTTGAACTAGGTCATTCTCTGACCCAAAGAAAAAAAAAACATGGGTCATTCATATGACTACAAACTCTGTATATTTTGTACATTTCAGAATAAGGCAGTATGACAACCAGTACTGTCCCTCAATAAACAGTCAACACCCACTGGCAAAATGTACCCGAAAGCAAAAGTAAGGCTGCGTCAAATATTTGACACAGCCTTACTCTGTATAGCCATGCATAACCAAATGCGCACGCATTCTCAAACGCAGGCCAGAATCGAAAAATGGAAAAGAGATAGAGAAACCTTGGAAAAAGAAAAACAGAGGAGATTAACTTAACCGCAGGAGATCCAAATACGCATTCAAATTTCTAAGCTGCGTTTTCACACAGAATTAGGCCCTTAAAAGTAATTAAATAGATAATCCAAGAATCATGTTAGTTTTTGGAGGAGACCCCACAATTTTGAAAAAAATTTAAAATGTGGTCACAGGAAGCACTTTTCATTTTTGCGCTTTCATAACAACAGACACCACAAAAAAAAAATACCTTTGAATTCTTATATACCATCTTCCTCGGTGAGCAAAATGCGTTTTCTCATAATAATTTCCGAAATGGTAGTTAGTATTTTTTTATTTTTATTTTTTGAAATGTCCGTTATGAATATCGACTATAGTACACTGGACTGTCATAAATTTATTTTCAAGAATTATAGAGCTCCATTTTACACTGAAACTCCTTTAAAAAGCTAATTCAAAAGATTGTTATAAGTACTAGCAATTATCTTTGTCTATTGTCCTATAGTTTTGGGGAAATTACCGACTTATATTTGATGTTCAATGATACCTCCCTTATATACATATATGTATATATGCATATTACGCAAAAATGGATAAATTCATGATTGTACAATGCCAGTTTGAACTCTCATGCAATCCCCTAAACCTCTCACACGTTTTTCAATCCAAATTTATTTCCTACGGTGATTTGAAGTTCATACCTTTCCTTCCTTCACGTGAAAACTTGCAAAAAGGCTGTAAAGTGGAAAAAGAGAATATGGGAAGACAGAGGGCTGTCATTTGAGGAAAGAAATCAAATTATTTAACAATACACTCCATCTTATAAATAAAAAAAAAATGCACGATTTTATCAAATGTTTGCTGATTAACTTTGGGACTTACATATGTTTTAAAGTTGATTTGTAAAGTGAAGAGATCCATTTACAGATTGATTTCATTAAAGCAGCGACGCAATTTTCATGGCTGTAACGTGAGCAATGTAATTTTGATCAGCGTTACATTTAGATAGTAAAGAATATTGTTGTATAGTGCAAAAGGAAAGTTATTTCAAGTTTGGCTGTCTTTTTAAGTTTTTCGGAGTGAAAAAAAGGGACAAAAAGGCAAATTAAAATCCTCGTACGGATATCCCCCCTTTTTTTTGCCTTCCCCTCCCTTAATCTCAACCAGGCAAAATATTCGGTCGTTGTCAAGCGCCACGTCACTAGCTGATGTGGCATGCAGAAAGCAATTAAAAATTGACACGTGTATTATTGACCTATAATTGATTTAGAAAAAATAAAAATCCCTATCCATCTCTCTTCCTCCACCCTCTGCCATTGCAGCCACCGTGAACCGACATCGCTGTTGCTACCGCCGCCTCTCTTTGCCGTCGCTACCGGCATCGCCATGGAATTCGTTGCTGCCGCCCTGAAGAATTGCTGTTTTCGTCCTGAAGAATTTACCTCCTTGTGACAAATATTTATTTCACATCTTATCTTCCTAACGAGACAGTTATAAAACAACGAGTAGTCTCAACATATCACGCATTGGAAAAAAGAAATAGCAATATCAGGGGCACTTGTAAATTACTGTCATTTACCTCCTTGTGACATATATTGTTTTCGCCTCTTATCTTCCCAGGAAGTCTCAACATATCACATAATGGAAAAATTGGAGCAATTTGTCTCATTTACAATCAGTAACACATATTTTGAAGTTTTACAAACTAAAACGTGAGTAATTGTTGTGTCCAGAGATGGCCACGGGGCCGGAGAAATGGAATCTTTAACCAATTTAACATTGCGTGCTTAATCAACCAACACTCAAGCAGAACAATCGCAATATTTAAGTCTCACATTATAGAACATACTTTTTGACAGCTCCTTCTCCTTACTAGTTGCCAATCTTTCTAAGCTTTGCAGCTTGTGCAAATGTTGATGGCCTGTAACCAGCGATAGTTCATGTCATTTTCATATGGATTTTCATACGATATATGCAGCGTAAGATGGCATGTTAAATGTAACCCAAGATATCCAATGTCTCGTAAGAAAATGGTTAACAAAAAGAAGCTGACTGCTTTCACACAAAGAAAGCACGTGAACATAAACTTAAGCGAAACAGGAACATTCATCAGACAGAGATCATACTAAAAAAAACATAAAAACCCCAGCAACAAGTCCCACCCGGACGGACAAGAAAGATAAAAAAGAAAAGAAGTTCCACCCCACTAATCCAAACATTAAAAAACGTTGCTAGGGTTTGCGCTACTCATGGGGTTTGATACAGGGCAGCTTATGAGGAACAAAAGCCACCCCAAAGGTGAAGAGTATGAAATACACAAGGGCTGCCATGGCGTAACCACGGAATGGCCAAACTTTCCCCGCGGGGCCACTGCTCGGCTGGCCCGTCGTCAGCTGCTTCAACTTGTCCTCCAGCTGCCACAGCTCCTCGTAACTGTCTCTGAGGTTCAACACCAGTCTCAAGAAGCTAACAAAGTGACCTACTGCCACAAAAGCAACTAGGACGCTCGCAAACCAGACGACCTTGCAGCTAAGCTCCGGAGTTTTGGCGAGCGTCAAGACGAGGGCGAGCCCGGCTATGTACATGCTTGACAACTGGGCAAAGTGGATCCAAAGGTTATCCAACTCTGTTTCCAAATCTTCAATTTTCTTCTCCACCTCCTTCTTTTCAGCCACGTTAAACGAAAGGGAAGACATCGAGGGAAGGAGAGGAGGGAGAGGCGCGGGGTTTTGTTGAGGAGAATCCTCTATTTAACGAAGACAGGAGGGGAGGAGGTGGAGGATATCGGTACGAAGATTTTAATTGTGATTTTTTTGTCCTTTATTCTGAAATCTCCCTCCTCACCTACGTACGTTACAGCTGCATAAACCGTCCTTTCTCATGCAGCATGTCCTTGTCTTTCCTTTTTTGTCTTCGAGAACACGAATATCCTTTCATATAAAGACCAAAATTAAAAGAATACAAAGCCTTTTTTTTTCCTTTCGACGGTGACAGCTTGCGCCCCAGAGGTTGCGCTTGCGCAGGTTGTCGTCTTGTCGGTCCAGGTCCATCTGTCTTCACGGTCTCCCCCTTTCTCTTTCCCCCTCTCTCCCTCTCTCTCCCTCTCTCCCTCTCGTTAACGCCCGCGGCACCCCACGGAGCAGCCATGGGCGAGTTTCAATTTTTAGGGTTTCAGTTCCAGTCTCCTTGAATCCCAAATAATGCAATCGGTGTCCCGGTGGTGCACCCTCTCATAGGCCATCGACACCTTCATAAATAGATATAGTTAAATACATAATAACGGTGATTCATGTGATAAATGCATAAACATAGATAACTCTTGATGAGATAACCTTTTAATTTTTATTTTGGATAATCACTCGTTGACAACCATGTAAAAAAATTAAGGGCCCATTACTTTAAATTTTGAGGTACCCGATGGAATAAATTATCAAAGATGATTGCTGTCGTAATTAATAAGGGTAATTGCTATTACTTTGTAATTGAATTACGAATTATTTTTCATATGCTGTCCATGTGCAGATTTCTAATCCATTCTATGAAGGAAAAATCTTGACACATGTTACTTACGGTCTTGCATATCATATATCATTTCTCTTGCATTAAAAAATGGGATTAACACTCCCGCAAAAAATCATCATTCGTCATTTTTGCATTGTAAAAATTTAGGTTTCAATTTTTGTCCAGTGAGCGAAACCTCTCGCGAGCCTCCACTCAAAGAGGGGCAGCTATTGATACCTTAATTTTGACTTTTCTTTTCCGTCATTTTCTCGCATAAAAATTAGAGCTATTTTTAGTTTTAAGCAAAAATAATTAGTGGTGGCTCCGAAAAAATAAAAATATTTTGCAAAATAATCACTTGAACCACAAGTCACGATTTGGTAGAACTTGGGAGAGTTCGAGTCGGTAAGTTAATTTAATTAATTAATCTAATAATCCATTAACCTAAAATTTGAAACACGACTTTTAGGTCGTGACAAAGATCTATATTTTGATCCTTATTAAATGAAATGAGTCAAATATGGATTAGTTAATTTTTAATAAATATAGATCTTGAACCCATTTCCTTCATAAAAGTTATTAGTTGATTCAACCCATTCACGTGTTTCTTGAATAATTATTTATTTATATATTTTTTAATTTGTAGTTTTATTTAAAATCTGGTTGCCCGTTGCCACCATCGAATTAGTTTATTCATTAGCACTGACCAGATACATAAGGCTAACAAATATAAATGGTAGGTTTTGTAGTAGACTGCGAGTTGGATAATGGTTTTTGTGTGTGGTAAAAGTAAGATATGTATTAACCAAAAAGCGCTGATTACAAACAAACCTCCGCCGCACACCATCGAAGTGTCGCTAAAAGCGTAAGGGCAGCTTGAGTAGGAAAAAGAAAAACAAAAGGCCACACAACGTGGCAGCTATATATACACAAAAAAGAACTTGTGTAACCTATACATGTAGCTGTATAAGAAAACGCAGGCTAAATAAAGCAGCCCAAAAACAGCTGCAAGGGAGTCCGAACCTCCACCAAAATCAATCAAAGATCGTTGAAGAGACGCCCCAGTTAGCTTGCATACTTCGGTTTCTAGGGGTGTCATCAACACGTCTAAAAGAGAGAGACTTGTCCTTCACTATCTTCTGGAGATGTGCCTTGAGGGCTGGCATATTAAGTTGCTTGTTACGGAAAATGATGTGATTCCCTTCCATCCAAATCATGTGGTAAAGGGCGCCAAAGGAGAATCCAGCAATGCATTGGCAGAAGAAGTGGCCCCGAATGTGACGCATTGCCCAACGAAGGTTGTCTTTCCAAGTAGCGTTATGCCAAGTCAAGTTGCACTTGGCTGACCAGAATAATGCAAGGGAATTTGTGATTCGACAACCAAAAAATAAATGGTCAATAGAATCAGGCTGGAAATTACAAAAAGCACAGGTACGTTTCGCAATTCGATGATAGGCAAGAAGGATGATCCGGGTGGGCAGCCTGTTAAGCATGATAAGCCACATAATGAGGGAGTGCCGAGGAGCAAGATGATGGCTCCAAATGAATGAGTGTCAGTGGACCACCTGACCTTTGTGTCGAAAATAATCCCAACTCGAGGCTGAGGACAAGACGCTAGAAGCACGGGCGATCCAAAGGTGTCTATCCTCATGGTCCTCAAGGGTGAAGGATGGCATGGGGCCCGACCAAGCTCCCATGACGATGTTTACCCTCGAGGGAAAGTGAGTTATAGTTAAGAAATCCCGAACCGTTACCCTCCGAGATATACCGAGACCTATAAATATCCAGGTTAGAAAATAATTTGTAAAGTGGACTCTTCGGATGCCAGGAGTCAACCAGAAGGATATATTGCCACTTCCCACATGCCATCGGAAGAGATGGTCGCTATCTTGTCGGAGATCAAGGATTTTTTTCCAGGACCAAGAGCGAGAAAGTCGGTCTCATGGTTAACCAAAAATTCTTGTCCTTGAGGAAGTTCGAATGGATCCACTTGCAAGATATTGACTCTTTATATGTAAAGAGAATCCGGATATGTTTAAGCATGGTCGCCTTATTGCAATCGAAGAGTCTTTGAATGCCAAGGCCCCCCTCCTCCTTGGGTAAGCATGTGTTATCCCAAGACACCTTAACTCCGCCGGTGCCTAACTCCAGACCTTTCCAAAAGAATTGCCCGAGAATTTGTTCAATACGAAGTAGTACGGACTTAGGAAGAATAAAGACACAAGCCCAAAAAACGTGGATAGCATGAAGAACCATCTTGACCAGCAAAAGACGTCCCGCAAAAGAGAGTAACCGTTGGGACCACGATCGGGCTCTAGCCGTGATAGTATTAACCAAAGAGATGCAATCCACTTTACTAAGATGGCCGGAGATAATGGGAACCCCAAGATATCGGATTGGCAAGGCACCTTCCCGAAAACCAAGACACAAAAGGAGCTACTGCCGAAGTTGAGCCGAGCCACCCAAGTGGAAGAATTCACTTTTACTCATGTTTGGTTTAAGTCCAGACTAATGGGAGAACCTATCTAGACCCGACTTGAGTAGTGCGGTTGAGGTAGGATTAGCTTCAAAGAAAGAAGAGTACATCATCAGCAAAGAAAATGTGGGACAACCTAATGGCTATGCATCTCCAATAAAACTTGAAACCTGGTTGTGCCGAGTTTGGAGATTAATAATGCCAGTAAAAATCTCCACAACAGGAGTGAATAAATAAGCCGACATTGGGTCACCTTGGCGGAGTCCCCTCCCGCTAGAGAAAAACCCGTGAAACTCCCCGTTGATAGAGATGGACAATTTTAGAGTCGTGACACACACCAAAATAAGATTAGTGAAGTCCGTTGAAAATCCAAAAGTTTGCAAGACCATCCGTAGGAAATCCCAATCCACTATGTCGTAGGGTTTCCTAAAATTGACCTTGATAGCACATTTTGGTAAGTACGGATCGTGATGGAATTCACTAAATAGTTTTTGAGCTAAAAGGATGTTGTTGCTAATTCGGCGGCCTTTGAGAAAGGCATTTTGCGGCGAGCTGATAATAGGAGAGAGAACACTACAGATTCTATTAGCCATGATCTTGGTAATACATTTGTAAATTGTGTTGCAACAGGCTATGGGTCCGAAGTCGCTCATAGCACTAGCATTTGGGACCTTAAGCACCAACAAAATGATAGTGGCATTGATTTCTCGAAGGAGGCAGCCAGAGTTAAAGAAATCCTGGATCGCCAATATTACTGACTAACCAACAATGCCCCAAGCAGCCTTAAAGAATTCCACATTAAACCCGTCTGGCCCCGGGCTTTACCAATGGCTAAGGAAAATAAAGTATTCCGAATCTCACTCGTAGAAATAGGACAAGATAAGGAGGAGATCTGGTCATGATTTAAGGGGTGTTCAATCACTGACCTGCATCTTGAATTGATGGCCGAGACGATGAACAAGAGGAGGAAAATAGGTCCTCAAAATAGGAGACGATATAAGCTCATACCTGGGTTAGTTCAATTAGAATAGAACCCGAGGTATCCGTCATCGAGAGTATCCTATTACAGAGTTGTCTTTTGTTGACATAATGATGGAAGTACTTGGTGTTCAAGTCCCCTTCCTTCAGCCACAAAACTCGAGATTTCTGTTTGAAGAAAGACTCATCCTCCAGCCGAAGAGTGGACAAGCATTGGCAGGAGTCCTTTTCGATATCAGCCAGCCCCTAATTGAATGGATCCCACTGAAGCGCGGCTTGAGCAGAATCAAGAGCTTCTCTGGCCTCAATGGTTCGAGCCGAGATGTCGAAGAAGGACTCCCAATTAAATTGCTTGAGATGCCCTTTAAGAATTTTAAGCTTTGTGCAAGCCTAAAACATGGGAGTACCCTGAACGTTAGTATCCCAAACCTAGCTTACCAGAGGCAAGAAGGACTGGTGAGTGATCAAGAAGTTGAAAAGCTTGAAGGGCCGCCTAGAGTTTGGAGAGGTCAAGGTACAAATGATCATAGGACTATGGTCCGAGACTCCAAGGGGCAGAAAAGAGGCTTCCGAGAAAGAGAAATCACGGCTCCAATGTGCGTTGATGAGCACCCTATCAATCTTCCTTTGTTTGCGAGACTCACCGGAAGAAGAGGACTAGGTGAAACGATGGCCTATGTACTGGAGATCATCTAAGCCAGCATCCAAAATACATTGACCAAATTCATCATAGGAAGGTAGCCACAAATCGGAGCTCCCAACCCTGTACGACAGGTCGCGGATGGCATTGAAGTCACCTGCCAGCAGCCATGGATAGTCCACCATCTCCTCACTACGATGAATAACATCAGCCCAAAGATGACACCGATTCAAAAATGTGTGTTCGCATTGATAGCCGAGAACCAATGAGTCTTGTTAGAAGTCAGCAAATGTAAGTGTCCATGAATAGCTTCAGACAAAGCAGAGGACATCACAAAGTTCGTGAACACTGGATTCCAGCCAATCCAGATCCTACCATGATCACAGAAATCATAATTTGCTATCCACTCCCAACCCGGAACTAAGGCAGTAGAGATTTCAGCTAAAAGTGATAAGGGCACCTTTGTCTCAAGGATACCAAAACAACAAAGTTTATTAGCCATACCAAGGCTCCTAATCTCAACTTGTTTGAGAGGATTCATAAGTCCACGAATATTCCAAACACCAAAAAACATCACAAAAAGATGAGAAGGGACAAGTTACCACCATTTGGGGCAATTCGGCCTCTTTTTATTAGAGGCAAGCTTTTTCTTCTTGTCAGAGTCGGGGCTGCTATCTGAAGTGGTAGTGCTTTGCTGTTGCTGTAAAAGAGGGGAATGGCTAGTGATAACTTGCTAGATGGCCAAAGACTTTGCCCTATGAGAGGCGGCATATTGTCGTCGAGTATTGTGAGGAGGTGGGGAATCCACTTCATCATCACTGCCTACATTGCTTCCTTCGATTTCCTCCTCATTTGATTTCGAGGAATCAATCGATGGAGCTTGGGAGCCTACTATAGGCTCAGAAATGGGAGATGACTGATCACCACTTTCGGGAGGGCAAGGTGTCTTGGGAATCACCGCTTCTGTAATTTCCTGCACAATTGGATCCCCTATATCAGAAGCGCCAAGAGGGGCAATCGAGGGGAGGGGAACCTTGCTTCTTGCCAACTACATGCCACACATCAGCAACTAGATGTGAGGGACTAGGGAGGGGCTATGGGTATCCAGATTTTGCAGGATCAACGGGAAGGACAACGGGGGACTCCACAGCTATAGGGAAGCACCGATGGCCAAAAACACCACACTTATCACAAATAGCAGGCTTCCACTCGAAATCTACCTTGATAGAATGAGAGGTCCCCTCTAATAACACCTCCACCGAGTTGCGAAGAAGCTGCCTGGCATTAATCTCAACACAGACACGAGCATATGAAATCATCTTCATACTTTCCATTTGTTGGTCTACATAGAGGGGTTTGCCAACGGCACTAGCGATAGCACTTATGCTCGAGGCTGACCAGAGGGAGTAAGGAATATTCTTGAGTCTAATCCACACTGGTGTAAAGTCATGCTGATCTTTCTTGAGCTCCAGGAGTGGCTGCCACTACTTTAGAAACATAGGTACCCGAGAGACTGAAATAGGTCTGATTTCAAGTATCTTCCTACGGAAATCAACATTGGCCATTACTTCAGCTAAATTTGCGCCCCACAAAGGTTTGGCTACTCCTTCGGTGAGCTTGAATGGCCTTTTCGCACCCACGAAGTAACCAATAAGGCATTCATGCCACTTATGGTCTGTGGCCTCCAAAATCTCATTTGAAATTTCCACTACCACCCTATCAACATCAACAAGAGTAGGAGGTATATAGGTAAAAGCATAACTTTTCTCAACCTCTTTGGATATAGCAGCCCAGGAGCGTTAAGCAGTTTCTGCTGCTGGGGCCAACTGAACAGGGCCAGATGCAGGGGTCGGCTGAGCAGAAGCATTTCGGGATTGAGGTGGTCTGGACGAAGTCTTACTTCGACTTCTACTGCTTCCTCTACTCAGAAGAACTTGAGGGGTCGGAGGCTTGGCTTTTGAAGTGCTCGTTGCATTTAGTTTATCACAGATTTCCCTTTAGCAACGGTGGTAGCAAGGATCGGACCAAGGCCAGCTGTTGTGGATCCGAGATCCCCTTCTGTGGGACGCTAGGACCACGTGAGAAGCTCATGGGGATTGGCCGTGTCCAAGTTGACACACAGCTGCCAGGAGCTCTCTGCTCGAGTTGGGGGACGAGCAGCCATGGGTTTCTCTCATGCTAGATCTGCCATCGAGGCCAACAGAGGGCTTAAACGAGGAATCCGAGCGGTGAGACCGTTGCCTAAGAAAGGGCGACCATCCATCGAAAGAATCGAGTATATCCAACGGCAGGATCGGGAGAAATCGCCGCGAATCAGAAGCTGTGAACAGTACAGACAGGGAGAGAGAAAAACATCCAGTCAATCTGCTTCGTTGAGGGCTGTCGTTGGGGCTTGAAGAACCCAAGTTGGATAATGGTTTATTCCTTGTTAACTCATATTCCCTCATAAGTCCAATACTAATTTATAATAGTGTATCGTTAGATCGTCGAATTTTGATCTTATTTTTATATTGTATCTATCGTACTTGTAGTTTACTAAACTAATGATTTCTCCAGGCTATTAAAGTTATATAGTATCTATATGTTTTCAATTTTATTCGCGTATACGTAATCAGTTCAGAAATCATCTTGGATCAACAAGTAGCAACCATGACCTTGTGCAATGATAACCTAGAGCTAATTGATCGAGTGTGGAATTCTATTGGTGGCGACAGCCGGAGAGTGGTAACAGTGTGTAGTGGCGGCGATAGTGATGTCACTGTCCGTCGATCTATAGATTTAATATTAAAGTGTTTTAACAATATATGTTGGGTCGGATACGGGTCGTTAAATTTGTCTTTGCTAAAAAATAGGTCGACGGGGTTTAATTAGTCAATATGAGCCGGATCATTTTCGATGCGATCCACCTATTTGACAGATATACATATAGTATGTAAACAAATGAAATTTCTAAATTGAACTGGAACATAAGATGTACATAAATTGCATCAATTCCATAAATGTAATGCATTATCTGATTACAATATGGAACCGTACAAATGCAATGATTCTTTTTTCTCTCGTAAGCACATCTCGAGAGATCGAAAATTTGCCAAAACTTCACCACCTTGGGAAAGCTGCAGCTCTGCTTATTTTGTCACGTCTCCGTCCATCAATAAATGACAGAGCTGCCCATTCCTAAGGTGGTGAAGAGGAGCCTCGATCCTCGTGCTTAAATCTAATTGCCAGATTCATGATTTTTAATTGATAATTATCGATTAAACAAATATTCAATCTATTTTAAATTAAGTGCATTTTGAACAAGCTGCTTTCATTTCATTTCATTTTTTGCTAAACAGATTTGCTTCAAATTGTATAATCTATACTTAAGATAAATGAATTTATAAAAAAGGACATTAATGAATTTAAATGAAATTTGAACGTGCATATTTCAGCTAAGTTGCAATAATAAGTGGATTTTTGACAAAGCTATTTCATTTTCATTTTTTGCTAAACTACTTTATTTTAAATGATATAATTAAGGGAAAAATTATATTAAACTAAATGAAAAATTATCATTATCAATAAATAATTTGTGCCTAAGTATTTTCGTACACTATGAAAATATTTTTCATTTATTAATTTTTTATATGCCATGTTCAAGTCACAGGATTACCACCCTAAGTCCATGGTATAGTATTGTGTTTTGGCATTTTGCGAGAGAAACAAAACTAACAATAGATATAGCAGAAACTGCTTGTGCAATATTTCCAACCAAAGTTGAAAAGTACTTTCGTTGTGTAACACTTTATGCTTAGCAGTTTGCCCCAGCTAGAACTTTTTCGTTGTAGACTCGTCCACGAGTTGAGGGATGGGGCATTATATTATGATATTATCAAATATATCAGCCTTTGCAGAGAATTTAGGATTCTATTGGAATACTACTATGTCAAAGAAAGATCGGAATCATTTATTTCAATTTGTGACCAACTCTTCATATCCAGCGGGGTGATGACTCAGCCTTGTGCCAATGACAAATAAAAACTACATTTAATCCGTACTTATATAATCATATAGTTTGACATTCGATATCCCATCAAAAGATGGTTGCAAAATCTTAAGAATTAAAATATAAAAATGAGAATCTCAGCTTTGAATAAGAGCGTGGATATTTAAATCGTCCTTACCGTGCCAAATGAGTAACAATACTCTTTCAAGTCCTGATCGTGCAAGGATCATACCACACCCATAGCCTTAACTCCGTTGTGATAGACAACCTGATCGATTTTTATCTCCATTAGTAGATATTTGGAATTTGTAATTTTGCTAGCATGAGCCTTACATTATGTTGTGCTGGATAAACCAAGTCATATGTTGAATACAGCTTCTGACTCAGTACACAACTCGTGGGTCTTGGTGCTGTCCTTTTGGAATTTGGAGTAGTAGTAAATTGTTCCCTTCAATATACGCAAGAAAGTCTACAAATTGAGGCGATTACAATTGCATCCTTTTTTTAACGGTTCCCTAAGAAAAGTCTATCCCTTTGAATGGCCAAACTATGCAAAAGATTTGACACCTCAGCGTTTTCCTCCTTTTACAACGTTTATATTAACAAAAAGAGGGTTGCATTGCAGTTGAAATAAAACTGAGGATTGCGAGAGCACTACAGGATCTACATTACTATTTTCCATAAATTCAGTTATGAGGAAAAAAAAATAGTCTTGCCTTGTGCAACGAAGGGCGATATGGACTAACAAATCAAATTGTATAACAAAGTGGTTTGGAATCATAGAATCAGAGATAACACTTAGATAGCGGGAGAAAAATGGAGATATAGAAATCAGAAAGTAAGAGGAGATGGGAGAAATACCTATCCAACAAAAATTTTGATGGGAGAGGAGTAATGTCAAGTGACAAGGACGAGCACATAAGGCTGTTCGAAAAAATAAGTTAAGACAAGTTTAGTGAGCATGCGGGGCTTTCCATGTAAGAGATAGTTAAGGAAGGAAAGAAATAATTGTTTGAGCATGAAAAAACATCAAATATTGGATGAGGCATGGGGAACTTTGCTCGTAAATACAACCTGTTAAAAATATTTGCTACAAGAACTTTGCTGGGAAACATGTGATTGAACACAATGATATATTGACTAAGTTAAATAAATTTAATATTAGAATTACATGATACGATCGATGTGAGCGATTTCTTGGGAAGAACTTTACAAGATTCCACTACGAACATAATAACCAATGTCATTGTTCAGTAACACAACGTGAATCCCATGTGAAAACAGAATCGACTCGTAAACCTCAAGAACAGCGTCTTGAAAGGTGGGAAAATTAACAAAAAATTCAACCTATTGTAATTGTGCTAATTCAATCCTAAACCTTTTGTATTTGTGTTAATTGAGTCCATTTAGCTGGCCGATATTGACGTGACAAAGTTTTGATAACTTTATTATTTATTATTTTCTTTTTTCTCATTATTTCCCTTCTCCCATGGCCGGCGAGGGCTTGCCGGCCCTTGCCTTACCTCACCCAAGCTGAGCGAGGCCATCACGGCGGCGGGCTCATCTAGCCTCGCTAGGGTCGCGGCAAATGCAGGGATGGCCTCGCCCGGTTGTCGGTGAGCTCCGGCACCCTCACGGGCCACGGGGAAGGGGGGAAATGAGAAGGGAAAGAAGAAAAGGGAAAAAGAAGAATAATAAAATATTATTAAAATTTTCTCACGTCAATGCCTACCAAACTAAGTGGACTGAATTGGGACAATTACTACATAAAAAAGGTTTAGGACTGGATTGACACAATTGCAATAGATTTAGTACTTTTTTGGTAATATTTTCTCTTAAAAGGTAGATGCCAAACTTGTTGCGGACTTACATCGAGCTATCCTTATTGTCGACTATCTTCTCCTACTTCTCTTTCATAAATCTCTTTTGGTGCCTTGAGAGAAACAGAAATATTTACCAGATATATCGAGCTTGGAATAAGGATCCAAAATCAAGTTGGTTGTTAGAGGAGATTTGTTCTAATTTTTAAAATTTTAAAATTGGTAGTGACAGCCTTTTCGATGCATTTGGCCATGATTCTAAATTGATTTTTTTTTTTCTGATTCTATTGTTTGGTAACCGGATAATATTTTTGTGTCCGAAACAATTTCTCTTTCTATTTTTTTTGTTTAAGTCAAATAATTACATCTTGTCACTATAAAGTCAACTTATATAGCATTACTAATAAAATTAATATGGATCATGCATAATCCATAATTAGTCTATTTATTTTGTGGAGTATAAAGACATGCAAGATAAGGCACCGAGAAAAAGTACATAGGAGTTTCAACACCATCACTACAACCTTTTCACTTGCAACTGCCACTCATTTGTTGCCAACAACCTAAACTGGTTGGGCTTCCGATCCGGTGGATGGAATATAGTGAACCTGGCTATCCTATTCTTTCTTAGAAGTGTCAAACAGGTGGGTCGGGCCGGATCGAATATGGTCCATTCCATATTGACCCATTTTCATGCAAAGAAAATCTAATAACACATATCGACCAATAGGACTTAAGTATTTTTTTATTTAACAAACAAATCATGAAATATTTGTTTCTTTTAATTTGTTAAGAAGAAAACGATATTACTAAAACACTTCATGCAATAATAATTTAGTGAAAATTTTAAATATTTTTTAAATTATTTTAAATTTATTTCTAAAAAATTATTATTTTACTTTAATTATTTTCTTTTCCATTTTCTACCATAGCAATGGGTGGCTACGAAAGTCGGCCATCGACGGATCGCATGGCAAAAATCGGCGTTCCACTTCTTTGACCGTAGCAAACGGCAATTTCGAGTGAGATCCTTGAGAAAGAGATGACGAAGGAACTAAACGACAAGATGACGGGGAACTAAACTATGAAATAGAACTCACCGGAGTTGTACGATGACGGCGGCAGACGACAATGGTGGACCCGGGCTGGTCGGCGATGGGAGACTCGGGAGCTACGGACGAGAAGGGAGCCGGGCCGGTCGAGGGTTCATTCTTTTTTTTTTTTTTTGTCGAGGGTTCATTCTTTTTTTTTTTTTGGTCGAGGAAACAAAGTGAGAGCTTTCCCGCCTTCTCATTTTGTTGGTCTTGTTTATTTTAGAACAAAGAATCAACTTTTTTTTTTTTTCATTCCTGTTTGGGCTTCAAATTTGTTCCTCGGAGCTGAAAAAAAGAATTTGAGAATCGAATTATTTATAGTACCAATCTTTCATCTTTTTATATTTCGAGAATAGAATCGGAGAATCGGAATAGTTGTCAAACATGTACTTAAGTTTCTGTTAAGAATCAATACTAACCTTCAAACCGGAAAAGATAAAGATGCATGCCCACTTTTGTTGTTGTTGCTATATGCCAATAAAATACTTATATATCTCATCTTGCATGGTGAAGCAAAACCCAGAGATGTATTGTTTTTTTAATTTTTTTTTGAAATGATAGTTACTCTCTTGGTGTTTATATTTTATTATTTTATTAATTGTACATATGGACTAAAGTATACATGATCTTGACAATTTTTCAAGACTTATAGAGATCCGTTTTACACTGAAACTTCTTGAAAAGCTAATTCAAAAGATTATCATAATCCTTAATTTAAGTTTATTCGCACCAATTACAGAGGAATAGCAATTATATTTGTGAATTACGATAGCCATCATCTTTGATAATTTATTTCACCGAATACCTCAAAATTTAGAGTAACGGGCCCTTAATTTCTTTCACATGGCTTCTAACGAGTGATCATCCAAAATAAAAAAAATAAAGGATTATCTCATCAAGAGATATCTATACTTATGCGTTTATCATATGAATCACCGCTAATTATGCATTTAGCTATATCTATTTATGATACTTAAGAAAAATGGGAAATTGGTTTCCTTTATAAAATTATGTGATATTGGTTTTTGAATTTGCTAAGATTTGTTCTGTTTTAGGTTTTAATATTTATTTACTCTTACAATGACGCCTAGTTTTTCAAATAATCCCTAATTCATAGAAGATCGGCTAATATCTTTTATGCAAAGGATGTGCAACTATGGAACATAACTTTTTATCGTGAAAAAATGTAGGGGGCCAAAATCAAATCAACCTCTATAATTTTTAGGAATTTTCGCCTCCTTGGCTAGAAAGAATGCCAAGTGGACTGTCTGTTTCTTTGATTGTTTGAAGTAATTTATGGGATTTCCATTTTTATTGGATCTATTCTCCTAATAGTTTCGGCGAAATTACCAACTTATATTTGATGCTCAAATATTCGTCCCTTGTAATAATGGATGAAATCACGATGCAATCCCTTAAACCTCTCGCATTTTTTTAAAATAAAATTTAATTTCCTTAAGTAACCAGACTTCAGAAGTTCATACGGTTTTCTTCCTTCGTGTCAAACTGGCAAAAAGGCTATAAAAATGGCAGAATTGTCAAAAAAAAATCCTAAACCTGTTGCAAATGTGGCAATTTAATCATAATTTTTTTTAATCAATCCAGTCCTAATTCTTTTACAATTGTGTGAATTACGCTAACGTGGCATCGCTGAAGCTGACGCGGTAATTATTATATAATTTTTTTATATTTATAAATTATTTTTTTCTTTCCTTTATTTTTCTTTTCTTTCTCCTCCTTATATTTTCTTCCCACTGTGGCCCGTGAGCTGTGGCCGGCGAAGGCAGCCTTGCCATGGCCTCACTGGCCATGGGCCAAGGTGGTCTCGCCTGTAGCAAGCGAGGTCATGGTCGCCCATCGCAATGGTCTGAGTTCGTGGACATAAAATTAGAGCCTTCAGTCGGCAGCAAACTAATGTAGCTATTCCATTTCCTAATTGTAGAGATTTACTACAATGCATGGGCTCTGAATTGAATAGTTGTGTTTACAAATTATAGGTTAATGTTTTCCAAACCGTCGCCCATTTTGCACATACTTCTAGACTTTTAGATCTCAAATTATTATGATTGGTTGATCTTAGATTCTTTCGATCCTATATTTTGGCACTACACCTACTATGTGTATTTTTTTGAGTAAATAGTAATTTTTTTTTGTCAATACCACTTCGAACCAAGCTCAAAATTTTAGATGTTTTGATTTTTCGTAGTTATGTCATACACTATCGGTGAAGTCTGAATCCCATCATCCATGAAATGGATTTGGGACCTTTAATTACTTGATGAAGTTGTTAAAAATAACTAGATTCACTTGGAAGAATTTTTTTTTTCATCTCTTTTTATCTTATATGAGTCGATCGGTCTTATTAGAGTGGCAAATAAATTTTCAATTAATAACATTGATCATTCATCATATTTATGGGTCATTGAAATTAATATTCATTTGTTAATATAAAAAGTCGTGAGTTCTTTTGTTTTTTTCGTATAACACATGTTAGCTTGAATGTAGCTTATGAGTTAGTATCATTGCATTTAAATTTAACTTTTCTCAGTTTTGATTTGAAATGCTGAAAAAAGGTAGAAGATGAAATGCATGAAAATTTAAAAGAAGGGTGGAGTATTGTTTCTGTTCTTTTTTGTATTTTTCCTCCTTTTCTCGCGATCCCCCTTGAATTCTGCTCTCTCTGCGTCGTCTTCAGGCTAGGGCTTCTTACTGCTGGTCCTAGCTCCGCCGTTAAGTAAGTGATATTAACGTTTCTCTTCTAGGGAAAACGGCGAGCTGGTCGAGCTCGTGAAATCGGCAGCGGAAGGTGTCGATGGCCTAGGAGAGAGTGCACCACCGGGACACGATTGCACCACCGCCGAATCCTCTCTTTTGGTTGTATTATCTGGGATTCATATATAAACCCTAAAACGTGGATTTAATGTGAACTATAGAGCTCCAGCACAGCCAGCAGCTATGGCGTTAATGAGAGAGAGAGAGGGAGGGGATAAAGCAACACATCTTTCATTGGAAGTCAAAACATTACATAAACACGGGGCGGGAGCCGTTTGATCCAAACATGAAAAAAAAAAAAAAAAAAAAAAGCCCTTAAAAACGGGTCAGAGGCCCGTTTGGTTTGAACAACCGCAGAAAAAACATATGAAAACATATTCCGAGTGTGCTTGGCCGTGCTTGTCCTAGTGACAAGCGATCCACCAACAAAAAACACCAATGGAAACCGTGAACAACAGAAAGAACAAGGAGCCACCTAAGGCATACAGGAGCTGGAAGCCACCCCAGTGGACGAAGCGTTTCTTCCACTTCGATAACAATGTCGTTAGCAAGGGCGTGGGCTCAGATGCAGTAACGACGTCAAACGGGGGCTCAGACGTGGGGTCGGACCTTGTTGTCGACTCAGGCTCAGGTTCAGTGAGTTCCTTGAGCACCTGCTTCATCTTCTTCATCTTCAAATATTTAATCAGCAGACGCTTTACCATCATTACGAAGGTGAGCACGTCCAGCGCAGCCACCATGGCCAATAGCGCGATGGCCATCCAGACTTTGCCACAACGTAATTTCGACGGAGGGGCCACAAGGATAACACATGCTATAGCAGCGATGTGGAAACTGATGAGTCGACCTATCCTCTGCCAAAACCTATTGATCGTAGTCTTGACATAGTAGATCTTTAGTTTCATCTCCTCCCTCTCGGAAAGAGATCCTACGGTTGCTAGTGAAACGGAAACACTCGACATGGAGTTAAAAAACAGAGATGAAGAAGCTTAGGAGATGGAGTAGATGAAGAGAGAGGTTCGAGGGTCAGATGTAGGGAGAGTGAGAAGAGAGAGTGAATGAGCACAGAGAAGAAGAGGCTGAGAGGAGATGGAGTAGATGAAGATGTAGTGAGAGTGAGAAGAGAGAGTGAATGAGCACAGAGAAGAAGAGGAACGCACATATAGAGAAAGGCTCGACAAATTAAAGAGAATTGCAACCGAGGACAATTCGTACCAAGAGAGAGAATTAAGAGAGAGAGAGAGGGGGGGTGCGTGGTGGAAAGAGAAATCAAGGACCACAGCGACTGCAGGAGAGGTTTGCACCATCGGTCTGTGGCTGTGACCAATAAAACCGAGGCCTTAGCCTTGAGAATTTGCGGATGCTTCTCCTCACGCGCCTGTTCCAATTTTCATTATGAAAGGGTGTATTGATTGTCAATCGAAACACTTAAATCAAAAGGCCGTGAGATTTCAGGGTAGGATTTAGCCCGCATCCTGTAAACACCAAATTACATTAAAAAAAGAAAAGAAAAGAAACGAAAATTGGAACAAGTCTCCTTTAATCAACCTTGTCTTTGATCCAGGTTAAAAAACCTCCTCGGCGCAGTTTGTCTTGTTAAATAATGTCCTTTAGCGGACCCGTGCAAAGTTTTACCATCTCAATGAGCAAGCCTCGTCGTCCTTTGCATCCAGGAAATGCAATTCCAAGACTCCTGACGGCTCATAGTCTGTACCAAATGTACAGTGCTGGCTTATTAGTTTTTTTGGGTCAAAAGTGCAGGCTCAGTTTGAACATTAGAGTCCTTGCGTGCCATGCACCTGCACCTTCAAGCCTCTCTTAGCTATCTCTCTTCCTCTCTTTACACTCTTCTTCTTTTGTCTTATTGTCTTTTTATGCCTTCAATTGTCTTGATATCTGTTTCACAGGGTAAGGCTGTGCCAAATATTTGGTGCAGACTTACTTTGTCGATATTTTTGTGTTGACGCCTAAATTTTGACTAATATATATTTTGCATAAAAATTAGAACTAATTTTAGTTCTAAACAAAAATCATCTCACATATTCATTTAGCATTGGCATACAATTTGAGCTTAATTTAACAGGGGTCCGGACTAGGCATGCGGTGAAAAAAATGCACCAAGAAGATTTGGGCTTGAAAGTAATATTTTCTCGGGGACTCGTATTGTAAATACTCATAACTTCAGGGACCGTATTGCAAATACTTAAAATTTCGTGGACTCGTATTGCAAATACCAAAAGAAGATGGAGAAAGGAAGATGGTGAAGAGAAGATAATGAAAGGAAGATGAAGAAGAGAAGATGAAAATGGAAGATGAAGAAAGGAAGATGAAGATGAGGAAGAGAAGATGAAAATGGAAGATGGAGAAATGAAGGTGAAGAAGAGAAGATGAAGATGAAGAAGAGAAGATGAAGATGAAGAAAAGAAGATGAAAATAGAAGGTGAGGAAATGAAGATGAAGAATGAAGGATGAAGAACTTTGCCTATAAAAGAAGAAGAGTTCTTGAAGAGAATGGAGAGTTTTTTTTTGGGGAGGAAAAGAGAATTGAGAGAGTTTTTTGGAGAAGGAGAATAGAGAGAGCTCTTGAGAAAAAATTTGAAAAGAGTTTTGAGAGGGTATGAGAATTTTGAAGCCCGATACTACTATTGCCAATTTTTGCACCGATCAACACAAGCTACAAGTTCATCACCATCGTTCAAGCTCGCCGCAAAAAAGGAAAGCTAAGTGATTTCCTAATTTCCTCTAAATTCGGATACAAATTAGCACGGATTTTTTACACTGATTTTTCTCTCTACGTTTTTATGTTAAATAACAATGTGCATATCAACGATGAGACATCAATTGTACAAGAATAGAAGGAGAGCAAAAGGGAAAAAATATCAATGCCCCAGATTGCGCTCTAATGGAATTCTAGCGAGATGAGAAAGAAGCGTCAAGGAGAGATAGGACCAAGAGATTTCTCGGTCTAACGAGTCACCAAATCGGTCCAATGATCAAAACAAGCCCGGAGCATAAGTTTGGTGCACGAGTTCAAATTGGGGAGTAATCTTGAACTTATTTCATCATAATTCCATGTAATTTCTTTATTTCAAACGAATGTCAAGAGAAGAAAAACCCAAAAAAATTGATTCTTTGATCTTCAAGTAGAATTCATCAAATTTGTCAAATCCATTATTTTTTTCATGAATTTTAAGGTACCAAAAGGGCATTAGTTGTAATTAATGTAACCAAGTCCCGGACTCTTAATCTCCGGTTCGCGAAATAAGATAGTTTTCTCCCGCTATTTTATTTAGGTTTCTAATCGACCTACCGAAAATGATTAGTGGCGACTCCAAATTCAAATCACATTGCATGTTAATCATTCGAACCTTAAGTTGCGATTTGGTATGGACTTGGGAGAGTCCGAGTTAGGTTAGTTAATTAATTAACCCGATAATCCATTAGCCCGAAAATGGTAACTTGTTTATTTATTTTTTTAGGTCGCGACACTTAGCGACTCACTGGGGACCCAAAGAGGACTTAGGCCGATAAGTTCATGAAAAGGAAAATTACTTGATTTGGCAATCTTGGTTGAATTTTAATCCCTAGGTGTTAAATGGTTTTGCAGAAAGGGAGTTATAAGGGGATTAGTGTTTGCTAACCTTTTTGTGTAGGTTGAAGGAGATTGTGTATGATTTATATTGAAGTGTTGGATGCTATGAACCGCCGCGCATGTTTTTACTGTTTTTACATTTACACTTAGCACACACAACCCGCCATTGAACCCGAATGGCTAGGCTTAGGATGGTACTTGATTAGGGATACTTCGGCCATCGTCGTCCGGCCCGAGTCGCTCTTCTCGAGTCCCGAACTATTTCAAATTGGTGCCAAGAGTTAACACCTCCATCATTCGCCGTGTGATGTGGGTCGTTACTTGGCCGGAGCGGATGTCTACGGGGATCTTGGTTCAACCGCAGTCCGATGTGGTTTAGTCTGGATATCCTTGGGGCTCCACTTTTGTCAAGCCATGCTAGATAGAAATCGAACCTCACGAGCATTTTCATGCGCATGTCTTTGTGGTTAACACTTTCTCTCCAAAAGAGGTAATTTCTTGAGCTTTATCACCGATTTTTCTTATCTTGTTTTGGGTCGGTCCATGATCTAGGTTGAGTCATTTGGCACACGAAGGGATCGCATTGATATCCCTTCACAATTGAAAGAACTTGTCTTCATAAAAAATGTTCGCAAGATCATAATCTCTCATGACAAAAACTTTTGCAGCAATCCGATGCATTTTCCTTTTAATAAGGAATTAATAGCCGATGGAGCAGGCTGGAATTTCACATGTTTTCGACTCCAGATTCATTTTACAATTTAGAACTAGAAAATGTGCCTTTTTGTGGAATTACCAAACATGAAAGTTCTAGATCGTTGTTTCAACTAATAGCCTGCAAACGTTCAGTCTCTAATTCATTTTTTTAAGAGGTCTTCCGTTCTTTTGTTGTAAACCGGATAAAGCAATTTTCTGGATGAATTTGTGTAAAGAAGTATTAAACTGCATTGATCCGTGTGGAACCCGCCGTAGAGTAAAACATGAAAGTTGTTCGTCGGTATGTCATCTGTCAGCTCCTAAATTTTGGCATTGTATTGATCAATGTACGAATTAAGATGAATTTTCTCGTAAAAATCGACGAAACTGAAAATTGCCTCGATGCGGTCTTTTGGTCATGTCTAGTTCGTTCATTGAGTCTAGAAGGAAGTCATGGACCGACCCTCTATCCTCGCTCATTGTACTTACTCTTGGCTTGTCGCTTTTCAGGAAATTTATCACGGATCCTCCGCATATTACTCGATTGGTGACGAAGAGAATGGCCGACATTAACGCCGCTGTCCATGAGACTTTGAATGAATAGCTCGGTGCTCTAACCGAGCAATTTGAAGGGATGATGTCTCACAAGATGATGGATAACTTCATAGCCAAGCTGCAGCCGTCCAGCTCAAGCCCTCTCGCCGGTTAGTGCACTCTAATTCCCTCGACAGGCAATTCCAAGCAGCCCCTAAGGTGTTCCCTATCGTACTACACCGCTGGAAGATATTATTATAACAGGCACGGGTTCGAGCGTATCACCCTCGATTCCAGCTCCCCAAACCAACCCGATGACCAACGAGTTTGTCATCATGGGGGATACATGAGGAGGGAAACCTAGTGGATTCGAAGAATACGACCTAGATGAGTTCGACCAGATTATGACGAAATTCGCCAAGATTTCGAACGACATGAGGAGATCAAGCCCTCGACCGGTGAACAAATTATCTCGGTCAACCTAGGCGATGCGGAAAACCCTAAAGAAGTTAAGGTTGGGGCAAGCCTTTCCTCGAAAATGTCTAAGCCCCCGATCGGCTCTTGAAGGATTACCGGGGACGTTTTCGCCTCGGTCCTATGCAGATATGCCCGGTCTTGACCGTTCCATTGTCGAGCATTGTTTGCCGATCGATCCTTCGGCTAAGCCGGTCGTGCAAAAGTCAAGGAGAGCCGACGGGAATTAGTGCGGAAGATCAAAGAGAAGGTCATGAAGCTTCTCGATGTAGGATTCATTGAGGCTACGTAATATTCCGATTGGGTCGTTAACATAGTCCCCGTCATGAAGAAAGACGACCGCATTCGGGTTTGTGTCGATTATCGAGATTTGAACAAGGCCACCCTAAAGATGATTTCCCCTTCCCGCATATCGACGTACTTGTTGATCGGGGAGTTTGAATTGTTTTCATTCATGGATGGTTTCTCCGGTACAATCGTATCCCGATGAATGTCAATGACAAGTTGAAAACCACTTTCACCACACCATGGGGATTGTTCCATTACCGGGTAATGCCCTCGGTCTCGAAACGCCGGAGCCACTTACCAACGAGCCATGGTTGCCCTTTTCCATGACATGATGCATAATGAGATTGAGGTTTACGTCGATGACATGATAGCAAAAACAAGGCATGGAGAAGATCACGTCGAAACGCTCAAGAAATTGTTCGACGGACCCGAAAGTATAAGTTACGCCTCAACCCCGCCAAGTGTGTCTTTGGGACCAGCTCGGGCAAGCTACTCGGATTCGTGGTAAGCGCAAGGGCATTGAAGTCGACCCTTCGAAAGTTAAGGCTATTCGTGAGCTTAAGCCACCAACTACGCTTAAAGAAGTTCGAAGTTTAATGGGTAGGCTAAACTATATTGCTCGATTCATCTCTCGGTTATCGAAACCGCTAAGCCATTCCTCAAGCTATTAAAGAAGAATGCGCTAGTCCAATGGGATAGCGAATGTGAAGAAGCTTTTGGAAGATCAAGCAAAGATCTCATGAATCCACCCGTGCTTGTTCCTCCAACACCGAGCAACCTTTAATCCTCTCGCCTCACAATCCTTAGTGAATCATTGGGTGCTATGCTAGCCCAAGAGAAGCAGGACGATGGAAAAGAACGAGCCATTTATTATCTCGAGCAAGAAATTCACAACTTCGAAAATGAAGTACTCAAGTAGAGAAAACATGTGCGGCGTTAGTACGGGTACTAATGGCTTCGGCAATATACCTTGCATCACCAAGTGCTCCCGTGACAGAATGCAATCCCATCAAATACTTGCTTAATCAACCCGCCTTGATGGGTAGACTTGCCAAATGGCAAATCCTCATCTCCGAGTTTGACGTTCAATATTTGTCCCAAAAGTCAATCAAGGGACGAGTTATAGCGGATGTCCTAACCGAAAATCCGGGCAAGATGATGATACCTATCGTTCGAGGATCGAATTATGTCGGTGGAGGATTACATCTCGGACTATGTATTTTGACGAGCTGTCAATTTATCTGGGTCGGCACGGGCGCGGTTCCGGATATCTCCAAGTGGTCAGATTATCCTGTGGCAAAAAATTGGTATTCCCTTGCACAAATAACGTAGCGTAATATGAGGCATGCATCCTCGGTCCGCAGTGCCGCAATTGAAATGGGGATAGCCCGACTCAAGGTGTTCGGAGATTCCGCTTTGATTATCCTTCGACCGTTGGAAAGTGGAAGACAAGAGATGCCAAATTGCTACCCTACCATGAGTATCTGGATGAATTGGTAGAAGAATTTGAGGATATCTCATTTGAGTATCTGCCCCAGGACTCATAATCGATTCGCTAATGCATTGGCTACCTTGTCTTCAATGTTACAAGTCGCCGATGGACTTGAGGTTGACCCACCGAAGATCGAGGTATTAAAAAACCCGGCATATTGTATGGCCGTGATCAATGAACCCGATGGTAAACCATGGTACCATGACATCAAGACTTATATTCGAAGTAGGAGTTCCCCGAAAAAAAGTACCGTATCCGACCAAAAGTACATAAGGAAGATGGCCTCAAGTTCTTCTTGAATGGAGAGAATTTGTACAAGCGGTCATTCGATTCTGCCCTACTAAGATGCGTTGACTCGGCCAAAGCGTGTTATAATAATGGAAGTACATGAAGGGATCCGTGGTCCACACATGAACGGCCACTTGTTAGCTAAGAAGATTATGAGGTTGGGTTATTATTGGCTCACACTCGAAAGAGATTGTATTCAAAGATGTCCGAGTCACACAAATGTCAAATTCATGGTGACAAGATTAACGTCCCTCCAAATGAGTTGCATCGCTTATCCGAACCATGGCCGTTTTCTATGTGGGGCATTGATGTTATCGGTCCTATCAACCCTAAAGCATCCAATGGGCATCGATTCATCTTGGTGGCGATTGACTATTTCTCCAAATGGATCGAAGCCGCATCCTATTTAGCGGTCATGGCATGAAATATCGCGAAATTTATCCGCCGGGACATCATTGCTCGATACGGTTCACCCGAAGCCATAATCACCGACAATGGCTCAAACTTAAACAACAAACTAATGGACAAATTGTTTAAGGAATTCAAGATCAAGCATCCGAACTCTTCCCCATATCGTCCTCGATGAATGGAGCAAGAGAAGCCGCCAATAAGAACATTAAGAAAATTTTAGCGAAGACGGCTGAAAATTATCGCGATTGGCATGAGAGGTTGCCATTTGCACTTATGGCGTATCGGACCTCGATCCGGACATCTACTGGGGCAACCCCGTATTCGCTTGTATATGGAATGGAGGCTGTTCTACCACTTGAAGTGGAAATTCCTTCATTACGTATACCGTCTCAAGCTAAGGCCGACGGAAGCTGAATGGATCCAACAGATAGCAAGCCAATTGAATCGATCGACGAAAAAAAGACTTAAGGCAGTATGTCATGGCCGGTGTTATCAGCAGAGAGTTGCTAAATCATTCAACAAAAAGTTCGTCCTCGATATTTTCGGGATCAATGACCTGGTCTTGAGAAAATTATTGCCAATAGTCCCACTCCCGAGAAGGGAAATTCGCTCCAAACTATGGTGGTCCGTATATAGTAAAGAAGGTGCTCCCTGGTGGTGCTTTGATTCTGGCCGAGATGGATGGTCGTGTCTTTACCAATCCAAATAATTCCGACGCCGTAAAGAAATATTATACTTGATTCACTCGATGTTTTCATAATCGAGTTATAATATTAATACAGATTCACGAGTTGTCCACATTTGAGCATTCGTTTGTTTCCTCGCTACTAATCTTTGCTTTGAGAGATTGTTTCGAATGGGGAGCCTCTCCGCCCAATTGAATTGACCATCGTGAGCGTGAGATTTACATATTCGCAGAGTAAAAGGGGTTATCTTGCGAAAAGATATGACGACCAAGATGAAATAAGTAAAAACTTGCATTCATTTCATTCGTCGGAAAGCCTTACAAATAGATCAACGGGGTGGGAATGTAAAGCCAAACCGAGCCCTAATGAGCATCACAAAAGAGTTTAACCGACTCTCCATACAATTGATGCTCCGCCTACACCGATCGCTTCCGAGAATCGAGATCCGCCAACTTAAAGAGGAGGAGCTCACATTTCTCTTTGAGCTTGGCTACCTTGTCCTCGTGATGCTCGGCAAGAAATTCCAGGTCATGGATCGCATTCTCCTGCGGGCTATATCCAGGGTCGGATCGTCCAACCTTTCTTCCAGCCATGTGCATTGAAATTTTAAAACAATATTGAGCGGATCGCGCTCGAAGATGGTCCGGGACATGGCCAAACACCCCACCAAATTTCCCCTCTCACGAATCGACAGGGGAGACTTGTTCATTACCGTAGTCGAGGGCCTTCTTATAATTGTCGCCTACAAGACCGGCCAACACCAAGCTGTCCGACCGATCCCGATAGCGTGCCTTCACAAGGTGGGCCAAAGTAACATCTTGATAAGCAACATGGTAAGCCTCCAGGAAGTTAGTAAAGAGGGTGGGAAAGATCCCGTATTCCTCCTCTAACTTGGTACCTTCAATGGAAGCGGTGCCCATATCCCTAAACATAAGACGAATCTCGGTTTCGGCCTCCCGGATGGTTGGCTATATAAGAGTAGCCCTGGCCTAGGAGATTATAAAGTTTCTCCCATTTGGCCAAAACTTCAGCCGAGAAGGCGTGTGCGAGGGGAAGCCATTGTTGTTGAAGCGGCTAAAAAGAGTGGATGCAAAAGAGTGGTTAGAAGGTTGGAGATGAAGATATGAAAGCGATAATTGTCTCTGGCTTTAAATCCTAATTTAAAGGGCAAGAAAAGTTATAGCAATAATTATTGTGGATGCCAAGTCAATTATCCGGGTAAAACTACGGACGTTTCATCCGTGAATCACGGATCTACCATCTCGAGCCTCATAAATCCGAAAAAGTTACGAAAAGATTTGAGGACCCCACCATGTTGAAAACGAGTGGGAGACAAGCATACTTTTCGGGAAAAGAAACAGCAATTCTTGCGGAGCCACGTTAGTTACTCGGGTAAAACTACAGGCGCTTGCGTTCATTGGATCCTGGATCTATCGTCAATCCGTGATCTCGAGCCTCACAAATCCGAAAAGTTACGAAAAGAGTTGAAGTCCCACCATGATTGAAAACCGAGTGGGAGACAAGCATGGTTATCAAGAAAAGAAAATCGGTGCGAGTGGATTCGGGGTCCCATCACGTTGAAAAAATAAGGCAAAGCGGAAACACGAAATCTTGGGAAAAACGTCGGCTTAGTGATTTTCATCCGCGTTTAAAGGGAGGCTTTGGAACATACCCGATTACTCGAAAGAATTTGGAGAGAGTAAGCATACATCGGAGAATAGAGTGAATAAAAGGCGGTAAGAGGTATTTCAATCCAACATGTTTAGAGGCCATCAAGATTTACCGGGAGGCAACCAACCTAGACATCCCCGAAAGCGAACTGCTGGATTTCGAACCGCATCCAACGCCGAAGCCGTAAAACCCAACTCTCTTGGCAATGAAATTCAAGATCTCGACAAAGAACAACAATGGCAAGGCAGCGCAGCCGCAACCCCGTAAAAGAAAATATCAAATCAAAGTGCTCGAAGCCGCTTCAAGGAGTGCTCTTTACGTGAATAGGAGACGCAAAATGCATTGAGCCGGATGATAGGAATGGAGCCCTTGAAGGTCAAGTTTTGGTTTCAAAACAAGCGGACCCGATTGAAGGTTAAAAATGAAAGTCATGAACTTACGTTTCTAAGGGAAGAAAGTGAAAAGCTTCGAGCAAGAGAACAAGAGGTATAGGGATGCTATCAACACCGCCGTTTGCCATGTCCGTAGCGGCCCCATCTCCTTTGGTGACATGTCCCTCGATGAGCCACATTTGAGCATTGAAAATGCTCATTCACCAGCTCATCACCCAGAGCAAGTTCTCGTACAATCCGATTTCGTTGGAGATACATCCCAGGGAAGTCGGCCTCGCAGAGGCAGAACCGATGCCCTTCGAGGGAAGAGACATGCATCACTACAATTGGAGTTTCCTTGATGTCACAACCAGCAAATTCAACGTTGATGGAACTCCGAATGTGTAGCCTACATGAAGCTTTAGTTTTTTATTATGGGCTCTCAAAATATTGCTTTTTCGAGCATTACTAGCCAACTCTTACGAATCCTCAAGAGAAGTAGTGACATTTATGAATGAATGTACTGTTTGTTACAAAATCCCCATGTGAGACATTCTTCTTTTAATGCCTAGAGTTAATCCAGGGGCAAAGAACAAGACTATCCACGAACATCATCATGCTTAAATGCGTGAACTCCTCGCCGATTTGACTAAGCATTGAAAGCCTTCACGTAAGTAAATGCGAAAAGATTTGAGGAGGGCAAATAACCGCCTCGTTCGTAGGAGGAAGCGAAAAGATTTGAGGAAGGAAATAACCGCCTCGTTCGTAGAAGGAAGCGAAAAGATTTGAAGAGGGAAATAACCGCCTCGTTCGAGAGAAAGTGAAAAGATTTGAGGGCTCTTCCATATCGAAAAGTAATAAGAAGAACGAAGGATTGAGTGGGAGGTAAGAGTTATTACGAAATGGATTCAATGCACTAGGACCGAAAAGGAGAGAAAAGTCGCTCACGAGACTAACGTATCAAAAAATGTTTATAAAGAACTTGAAGTCTCCATGCACCTCCGTAACTCGTCACGAAAGGCCATCGTCGCTTTTGTCTTTGCAAGTCCAAAGAACATCTAAAACTCGGCCTCTAGTCGAAACACCCATTTTTCTGGTCTACATATGGAAGGTTTTGAAAGGAAAATAAGTATGCGTTCACTCCAAAGGAAGTATGGGAAGTTTCATATCCCGAGGATCTGCGAGTCATGGCCATTGATGGTAACCCCGTTTCCCTCTCGATCCTCGTTGCCATGCCGAGAAAGTGCATGTATAGGATTTCAGCTTATGTGAAAGCAACTGAAGCCTTAGAGGAGCTGGGACAAGATAAATATGATTTTGACATCGTCGTCACAGCCATGGAAGGGATCGATATGGACGGTCTCGCTCTCTTAAAGATCATTGATTCCGAGTTGAATATACCGGTCATCGTCACATCAGCAAGTGATGATCGCCAGCTCATAACGAGGGCCATATTACATGGTGCTCGGGCATCCTAAAGAAGCCGGTCAGCTCGAGTGCTCCAAAACATTTGGCAAAGATGCTAAAGGAAGCAATTACTCGAACAAAAGAACTATGGCCAAACCTCTACGACGATTTTGTCGGAAAAAAAAGGCCCCTTTGGTCCGCCGAGCTTCATTCTATATTCATCGAGGCAGCTTCGACAAACTAGGAATCAATTCAAGACGACCAATGGCCGTACTCAAAATGATGAATGTAGACGGACTCACCCTACGAAGTGTCACAAATCACCTTCACGGATTTAGAGAAAAGTCAAGAAGCACGATGTAGCTTGGAACCAAGGCGACCGGAGTAAAGTTGACTGGAAGATCAATCCCGAGAAAACCTACGGAGCAAAAGGTACCCGACCACTTCCCAATCAAGAATACCGGCCATACCGACCTTCCGCTGGTGGTTCTAGCAAAATGACCGGGGTTGATCATCCCTACGAGTTCCCGAGCGACGGCGAGGCTCAAGCTCAAGGAGTCGGACCGTTCACGGCAAAAACAAAGTGGAAAATCTGTCGCCAGTGTTAGCAAGTAGCAATGCCCAATTCGAGTATCAATTGCCCGAAAAATCAAAAGGTTACTTTGATGATGAGCTCACCGCCTTGGTCGCCCGCCCGGAGCCGAAAGACATCCGCAGTTGTGATCCGAAGCAAGTGATCATGGATCCTCAAACAATGATCGTTGGTGTATGATCCAAGACAAAATCAGCCAATCATTGGAATAGCCAAAAAAGAGGTGGAACCAATCTCACATGAATACTCCTTTAATTCCATGTATAGTTCCCCGCGTGGGATACTTTTACTTTCTAGCTATCTAGAATTTGCCTAGAGTTAAAGGGCGAATTTTCTCCTCTCTTATCAAATGCGTAAGTTCCTTATTAAGCTAGGCCTCGTAGCAAATCAATTTGTGGACGACGCTCCTAAATGCCCGTAAAGAGAGATTCCAAATAGCCTTACTTGGGAGAATGCAAGTAAAAGACCAAACAGGCTCAAAGATGGGTAACTCCGTATCGTCCCAATTGATTCTCGCTCGTTTCAAACTCTAAGTTAAGCTTATTTTATTCTCGACAGGGGATTGCCAACCGCTTTGAGAACAATATAACAAAAGCGAACCACCCGTGGACGCCAACAACACCGCAAAGATAGTGGTTGGGGAATGACAATGGTCCGAGGCGTTCCGGGTCGATCCCGGATTTGGCATCAATGTACAAAGATTAATAAAAACTTTTTTGCTTCGCAGATCGAAGCTCAGCCCGTACGGTTATAGAACCTGGAGAGATGACATTCCGACATACAATCCGATCCGGATGAATCGATCTTTTCAATTCAAAGTTCGCGAGGAATACGTACATGGGTAAAGTGGTATCGTTTCAATTCTTTTAGAACATGAGGACATACATTGATGCTTTCCCTTTTGATTTTTACAGGGTTCACTACTCTCTCCAAACAGAGAAGTATCCCTTCTCCATGAAAAATTAATGAAATGAGAAATTCTTGGAGCCTTTGACAATCTCATGTCTCGAGGCGTACAATGAAGTTTTGCAACGCATTTGCATGAACAGGGGCAACTCACGATCCATGCCCTAAGAAATTTTTTATGTACTTGCGAACTTTGTCCGCCAAGATAAAAAGTTGCTGCATTTTATATGCTCGAAAACACTCATACACCGCATAGTTTGCGCATGATTGTTCCTCATGTTTAATTTACCAACTCGAATAAGGAACATGAACTACATAAGATACATCGAATGTACGAAGGGGGCATGACAGGATGATGAAAGGCAATCCTTTCCCAAACACGTCCAATTTTTTCAAAGCGAGATGAACGGTGGCAAAATTCCGCATTCCTCGAGGTAAAGAGTTTTCTCGCGAAAGGTACGATAACCGAAGTGATGGAGGCATTCATTTCTCTACCCTAAACACTGCAAGTTATCCGTTGATCAACCCATTTGAGCGGAGATTTCACTTCCACAACCCTCAAAGAACCACCCCACATTGGGGCAAAACAGAGGTAATTCCATCAAAGATCACGAGACAAATGGTTAGAAATCTTCTTGCTTGGACTAACATCAATCTTCGGGTGGTTCTTTGCATTGTACTTGTGCTTTAATTCAAGTGGCTTAGGGTGACGAAGAGCATTTCTTTTTCTATCCCACACATCTATATCCATTTGCACAATCCATTTGAGCCTGCAAATTCGTTTCTAAAAGCCCTTATTGGTGGTCATTGTTGTCCCAAAACAAATATGGCTCATCTTTGAGTAGAAGGACTCAAAAAGCTGGATCCATAGAAAATCTCCCAATGAACTCATCAAGATACAATCGTAAAAGAGAGAGTTGGGAGTAAAAAAAAAAAGGAGAAGAAAGAGGAAAAAGCTGATTCCACAAAAAAACTCCCCGGGCATTTAAAAAGCAAAGTGCCTACCAAAAAGCAAGGCCAATGCCCTTTCAATTCATTGTTCATTTGTAGAATATTTCGAACTTGAATGCACAATTTTCCCGTATATCCTAAAAGGGTTAAGAGAAAAATCTCCATGAAGTGTCAAATTGCAAATGCAATCTTCGGCTCATACCATCCTCGAGCAATGATGGTATCATAGAAGGCCACGATCGGTGACAAGATTGTAATGATCACCAACATCAAGCCCCTTCTCAAATATCTTCCGAGCCAAAACGAACCCTTTCGTTTCTCACTCCCCAAATCATTACCTCCATTACAACCCTTTAAAAGCCTTTTCCGACTAGGGCACTTGAATTAATGTGGAGTTCCATGATTTTAAGCATCACTCGAAGAAGTTCGAGCAAGATTACTTCTCTCTCATTTTTGCAGAGTTCTTGACTTGTAAACCCGGAGAGATGACGAAGAAATTCATTTCAAGAGGCTTCGACTCAACTAGAGTCCCCTTTGTAAACCTTTGACCTAGCCCTCATTACGGTCCTAATCAAGACCTCCCGGATCGGCTCGGTCGTATCAATTGCGAGATTACTCGGATCCTTATCGAATGCGATGATGGAAAGATTGAGTGATTTCTTTTGAATCCCGCAGACAGGATAAATAACTTTTCTTGAGAGTGAGAAAAAACCCTTTCTGACCGAAGTCCCCCATTCAGCTCACATTCGAGGTATTCATAATGTGAGAACATCCCCGGACAGGATTGGTAACGCAAACTTGATAGAATGGTTATGCATAAACCATGGTATGAGTGATTGCATTATATACATCATTGCAAGCTCGGTAGGATAGTTTTGCATGAACTCATTGTTGAATATGTTTGCGCATGTTGCCTTTGACATTTCTATGATGGGTAATACATTCCCGATGTTCGATGTCCCTCCCAAGGTCTCGAAATTCATCCAAGGATTATTGAATGAGTAAGTTCTCCTGGCAAATGCCTACCATGTATGATATGAGCGATCTGTTTCGTTCTTTGATTAATCGTTCGGAGAACCCGTGTAAGTTTTCCAACCCATTTTCAAATCAACAACTCCTCCGATGATAGTTGTTACGATTCAATTCCGGCAATATGCCTCTCCCCGTCAGTCGTGTAGACATATGCACTGGCGATCTTGACATCTTATCATGACGACGTAGCTCTTATGATTTCGGTCTCGATCACGAAGACATATGCACTGGTGATCTTGACCTTTAGTCGGCTCATAATGACATAGCTCTTATGTTTCTCGGCTCTTTTATCAAATCACGAAGACATAAGCACCCGTGATTTTGATCCAAACCAAATCATAACGACGTAGCTCTTACGATTTTGGTTCCCCTTTGTCGAATCGTGAAGACATATGCACCGGGCGATTTTGACATTTAATCAACTCATAATGACATAGCTCTTATGATTCTCGGCTCCTTTATCAAATCACGAAGACATAAGCACCCGTGATTTTGATCCAAACCAAATCATAACGACATAGCTCTTAAGATTTCGGTTCCCCTTTGTCGAATCGTGAAGACATATGCACCTTGGCGATTTCGACATTTAATCAACTCACAACGACGTAGCTCTTGTGAACTTGATTCTACTTCTTTCGACTCACAACGACGTAGCTCTTGTGATCCGAAAGGATACACATATCTTGCGTTGTCTCGCATTAGGGAAAAGTCTCCGATAACAGATAGGCCAAATACCTTAAGGTCCTCGTGTTTGCAAGAAACTTGGAAATTAAGGGAATCACCAAACTTATGAGGTATTTGGTAAAACAGTATTCTCGTATGCGATCCATGTGCAGGTTTCTCTAACATAGAAAAGAGAAATTATGACACATGTTATTTACAGTCTTGCATATCATGCATCACTTCATTACATAAAAAATGGGACTAAATCTCCCGCCAAAAAGTTCATCCATCATTTGCACTATCAAAATTTAGGGTTCAATTTTGTCTTTGAGCGGAACCTCTACGAGTCTCCACTCAAAGAGGGCAACTGCTGACGCCTAAATTTTGACTAATATATATTTTGCATAAAAATTAGAACTAATTTTAGTTCTAAACAAAAATCATCTCACATATTCATTTAGCATTGGCATACAATTTGAGCTTAATTTAACAGGGTCCGGACTAGGCATGCGGTGAAAAAAATGCACCAAGAAGATTTGGGCTTGAAAGTAATATTTTCTCGGGGATCGTATTGCAAATACTCATAACTTCGGGGATCGTATTGCAAATACTTAAAATTTCGGGACCGTATTGCAAATACCAAAAGAAGATGGAGAAAGGAAGATGGTGAAGAGAAGATAATGAAAGGAAGATGAAGAAGAGAAGATGAAAATGGAAGATGAAGAAAGGAAGATGAAGATGAGGAAGAGAAGATGAAAATGGAAGATGGAGAAATGAAGGTGAAGAAGAGAAGATGAAGATGAAGAAGAGAAGATGAAGATGAAAGAAAAGAAGATGAAAATAGAAGGTGAGGAAATGAAGATGAAGAATGAAGGATGAAGAACTTTGCCTATAAAAGAAGAAGAGTTCTTGAAGAGAATGGAGAGTTTTTTTGGGGGAGGAAAAGAGAATTGAGAGAGTTTTTTGGAGAAGGAGAATAGAGAGAGCTCTTGAGAAAAAATTTGAAAAGAGTTTTGAGAGGGTATGAGAATTTTGAAGCCCGATACTACTATTGCCAATTTTTGCACCGATCAACACAAGCTACAAGTTCATCACCATCGTTCAAGCTCGCCGCAAAAAAGGAAAGCTAAGTGATTTCCTAATTTCCTCTAAATTCGGATACAAATTAGCACAGATTTTTTACACTGATTTTTCTCTCTACGTTTTTATGTTAAATAACAATTGCATATCAACGATGAGACATCAATTGTACAAGAATAGAAGGAGAGCAAAAGGAAAAAATATCAATGCCCGGATTGCAGTCTCAATGGAATTCTAGCGAGATGAGAAAGAAGCGTCGAGGAGAGATAGGACCAAGAGATTTCTCGGTCTAACGAGTCACCAAATCGGTCCAATGATCAAAACAAGCCCGGAGCATAAGTTTGGTGCACGAGTTCAAATTGGGGAGTAATCTTGAACTTATTTCATCATAATTCCATGTAATTTCTTTATTTCAAACGAATGTCAAGAGAAGAAAAACCCAAAAAAATTGATTCTTTGATATTCAAGTAGAATTCATCAAATTTGTCAAATCCATTATTTTTTTCATGAATTTTAAGGTACCGAAAGGGCATTAGTTGTAATTAATGTAACCAAGTCCCCGGACTCTTAATCTCCGGTTCGCAGAAATATGATAGTTTTCTCCCGCTATTTTATTTAGGTTTCTAATCGACCTACCGAAAATGATTAGTGGCGACTCCAAATTCAAATCACATTGCATGTTAATCATTCAAACCTTAAGTTGCGATTTGGTATGGACTTGGGAGAGTCCGAGTTATGTTAGTTAATTAATTAACCCGATAATCCATTAGCCTGAAAATGGTAACTTGTTTATTTATTTTTTAGGTCGCGACATTTTGCCAGAGTTAGTTTACTAAGGGATGGCAAGTATCGGTTGCCATATCACCTATTACTATTACTGTTTCTCTCGGCCGATACAATGAGGGGACCAAAAAAAAAAAACAGGGATTCCAAAGAGGACATCAGAAATTGCAAACTAATATACTTGGTCCTAAAAGACCATTTCCTTGCTTGGCCTGCATTATAATAGCCCTAAGACGAGTAAGACCCATCTTCCTTGAAGAGTTGTCGTTGTGGTTCTTCTTGTTGTGCTCTTGCTCGTCGTCTTCTCCTTCTTCTTTTCCATCATATCTCTTGTAGTTGTAGTGCCCTGAGAGAAACCTAAATATCTGCCAGATATATCGGATTTGGAACCTCGTTCCATGATTAGGTTGGTTTTTGGAGGATGAACGTTCCAATCATCTTAGATAAATTATTTCACCGAACATTTCAAAATGTGAAGCAACGATCCCTCATCAAATGTAGGGGAAGATCTTCGATCTTACCGCATACCACAATAAGATCCAATAATGAAGTCAATCCCCAAAAACTAATCAAAAGTCAACGAAACAGACGGTCCACCTTTGGCATTCTTTCTCGCCAAGTAGACAAAAATTCCCGAAAATTATAGAAGTGGGTTTGATTTTAGCCGTTTTTATGTAAGGGTTAGAGAAAATATTAGGGTTTACGACAAATCATCAAGAAGGGACACGTGGCATGGGGCCCATCCTTTTTGCCTTCTCGAACCCCGACTCCTCTCTCTCTCCTGCAACTCCACGACTTCCCCCTTCCCCCAAAATCTCCTCCTCTCCGCCGTGCAAAATCCGGCGCGATCTTGATTAACCCCTCCCCTCTGTCCTTACGTGCCATTCCCCAAGGAGCACTCGTAGCGCGTGCTTGAAGCGAGGCGACCATCGGCGTGAGAAGAATCCGGCCCGAGCTCCAAGCTCTTTTCGTCGGTTCCGACCCTGATTTCTTCGGCTACGGCAGAGTCTTCCGGCTTCCGGACTAGTTGGGCCACGCCGAGGCGGAGGAGGGATAGCAGAGAGACGGCGGAGGAAAATGCGCGGGAAGTAGAGGAGGATCAGGCCCCACGCGATCAATCTTATGAAATATCTTTATCATTCAAAAACCATTTGTGCAAAATTTAGTATCCAAGGCTTTGATAAAAATGAAGAGACTGATTCTTTTGCTTAATTGTCTAATCTCATATGAACCCATATCATTTGGCGACACCAATAATGCCTACTTGAGGTATGTTAGATAAAACTGCGCAAAAATATTTAACCTAATATTCTTTTGACAATTTTCAAACGATATAATTGTAAGGGAATCAATTTAAAATTCAAATTGTCCTCCGTAATTTCAGCCTTTCTCATTATTGTTAATAGCTATCAATTAGTCGAGATTTTTTAGTTGTCGATTAGTGAGATTTTTTCTATATCTTTTAGTTGTTGCCATACTTATATATGTACTATAAATATCTTAGAAATACAGCAATGAAAGTCATCCTGGAAAACATTCTCTCAATCTCTCTTATTAATAATTCCTATCGGATAAATTTTCATCGAAAAATACGTACTTCATTTTTAGAGCACTAACACGGGTGGGGGCTAACTCTCCATTATTATTTAATTTCTTTAATTAAAAGCTAGACAGTTTTTACTCGAAAAGTAACTGATAGATAGACCTAAAACCTTGGGCATTGCATTATCCATCTAACAAATACTCCGCCCGTCTTTTAATTTCTTATGGATTTCATCTTCTGCCTTTTTTTCAATATATCAAATCAAAACAGAGAAAAATTAAAATTAAATGAAATGATACTAACTCATAAGCTATAACAAGTGTTATATGAAATAATAATAATAATAAAAAATCGAGAATTTTTATATTGATAAATGAATTAATATTATTTACCCGTTAATGTGGGTGGGAGGCTAACTCTCCATTACTGTTTAATTTCTTGAAGAAAAACCTAGACAGTTTTCGGGCAAAAAGTAAACGATAGGTAGAGCTAAGAGCTTGGTCATTGCATTATCCTTCTAACTTACGCTTTAGGTGCGTTCACCTTTTTTCAGCATTTCAAATCAAGACATAGAAAACTTAAATATAAATGAAACAATACGAACTCGTGAGTTACATTCAGACTAATGTCTGTTATATGAAAAAAGAACTCGAGAACTTTTGTCTTAATGATTTAAGCTAAAAGAAATATTAACTCATGTACATCTCGACATGGCAATCAAGTAAGGGTCCAATCATACATCAACATTTCTTGGACAGCTGGCTTCAAATGGGAATGTGCACAGAGGTTTCGCATGGATTGTGAGTGCCATCCGAGAATACGGGCGGAGAATTTTTTTTTTTTTTTTCGGAAAAAGGATTTGCATTACTGGTGAATAAAGTTTCGTACGTAAAGACCCATACGAGGAGCGTCTACGCATAATAACCTCCAGAGGGGTTGCGGCGGGCGGAGGCCCAATGGGCTAGGACGCGATCAAAACGTTGCATCTTCGCGATCCAATCAGCAGCTGAGATTTGACTAGCGATTTTCTTTCGACTAGCGATTTTCGTGAAAGAGACTATGTTAATATTAGGGATCCATAATTAACCAACAATTTATTTGCAACTTTAACAAGACCATCTGTCTCAAATAAAGACAAAAAAAGAGAGAATAAAAAGCATTTTTTTCTCCTTTTTAGGCAAATCTAGTTTTTTATGACAACACAATTAATTAATTAATTGAAAGTTCCAAATTTATTCCATGGACGATGGAATTCAGACTCCACCGATGGTGTATGTCATGATATTTTGTGCTAGGTGTTTAACGATGGCCATCGTTAAAGGATATTGACTTTCGATTGTTAAGGAGAACAAAAATTAGCCATTCACATTTTACGAAACGCAATGTTCGAACCTAACTTACGTGATTGATCTATCAGCTAAAATTTGAAATTTCCGAATTTACCTAAGGATGAATTGCATATCCCTCCAATTCCAAATTCGATGAGTTTCTCATTTGGTGCAGTCTTGCAGTCCAGAATAAGCGCCAAAACATTAAGCCGGTCCATAGTAAAGGTTGAATTAGTTGGACATCATCACACCAGATGGAGAATTATCCTTTTTTAAGCGATCAGAATATGACGGTTCTAGATCTGGCGCAAGAACGTATAATTGTACAAATCGTGAAAAAAAAATCGGCAAATTGGCGGTGTTTTTTCCCTTTCAATTCTGGAAACTAATCAAAATGAAATCATACACGTTAAGGGTTTTCTATACCAGTAAATGCAACTGAGAATTCATTATAATAATAATAAAAAAGCTGCATATTGACAATGCATTTGGATGGAACCGGTCACGATATTTCAGGACTCCGGGCGGTTTCCGATCGTTCGTTTTGCTCCCCCTACCAATCACCACCCTCAACAAATCAACTAGGCCCAATCGCATTCAATAGCCACAACCCAGATTTTAGTTTTATATAGTGTGCAAAACCCAAAGCTTGGCATGGCCCTCCTTATCAACAATGGCGATTGAGCAATGCAATCACTCAGCGAGAACAAATCAGTTTCTCATCTTCGCTTGTAGCAATGAAGGTGACGTCCTTCATCATCATCTCTCTCTCCCTGTCGTGTATTATTATTGTCAGTGACTTAATATATTATACACGACCAGGTAAGAAATTGGACAATAAATATTACCAAATAAGGTGGTTATCTTTTGAACAAAAAAAAAAGAAAAAAGAGCTGGTTATCTCCTCCCATCTTGGGATAGCCACGTCTGATGGCCTGTAACCAGCGATAGTTCATGTCATTTTCATATGGATTTTCATACGGTATACGGCGTAAGATGGCATGTTAAATGTAACCCAAGATATCCAATGTCGGTAAGAAAATGGTTGACAAAAATAAGCTGACCACTTTCACACAAAGAAAGCACGTGAACATAAACTTAAGCGAAACAGGAACATTCATCAGACAGAGATCATACTCTAAAAACCCCAGCAACAAGTCCCACCCGGACGGACAAGAAAGATAAAAAAGAAAAGAAGTTCCACCCCACTAATCCAAACATTAAAAAACGTTGCTAGGGTTTGCGCTACTCATGGGGTTTGATACAGGGCAGCTTATGAGGAACAAAAGCCACCCCAAAGGTGAAGAGTATGAAATACACAAGGGCTGCCATGGCGTAACCATGGAATGGCCAAACTTTCCCGCGCGAGGCCACTGCTCGGCTGGCCCGTCGTCAGCTGCTTCAACTTGTCCTCCAGCTGCCACAGCTCCTCGTAACTGTCTCTGAGGTTCAACACCAGTCTCAAGAACTAACAAAGGACCTACCCACAAAAGAACAGGACGCTCGCAAACCAGACACCTTGCAGCTAAGCCCGGAGTTTGGCGAGCGTCAAGACAGGGCGAGCCCGGCGATGTACATGCTTGACAACTGGGCAAAGGGATCCAAAGGTTATCCAACTCTGTTTCCAAATCTTCAATTTTCTTCCCACCTCCTTCTTTCAGCCACGTTAAACGAAAGGGAAGACATCGAGGAAGGAGAGGAGGAGGCGCGGGGTTTTGTTAAGGAGAATCCTCTATTTCACGAAGACAGGAGGGGAGGAGGTGGAGGATATCGGTCCGAAGATTTTAATTTGATTTTTTGTCCTTTATTCTGAAATCTCCCTCCTCACCTACGTACGTTACAGCTGCATAAACCGTCCTTTTCATGCAGCATGTCCTTGTCTTTCCTTTTTTGTCTTCGAGAACACGACAATCCTTTCATATAAAGACCAAAATTAAAAGAATACGAAGCCATTTTTTTTTGCCTTCCGACGGAGACAGCTTGCGCCCCAGAGGTTGCGCTTGCGCAGGTTGTCGTCTTGTCGGTCCAGGTCCATCTGTCTTCACGGTCTCCCCCCTTTCTCTTTCCCCCTCTCTCCCCTCTCTCTCTCTCTCTCTCCCTCTCGTTAACGCCTGCGACACCCCACGGAGCAGCCATGGGCGAGTTTCAATTTTTAGGATTTCAGTTCCAGTCTCCTTGAATCCCAAATAATGCAATCGGTGTCCCGGTGGTGCACCCTCTCATAGGCCATCGACACCTTCATAAATAGATATAGTTAAATACATAATAACGGTGATTCATGTGATAAACGCATAAACATAGATAACTCTTGATGAGATAACCTTTTAATTTTTATTTTGAATAATCAATCGTTGACAACCATGTAAAAAAAATTAAGGGGCCATTACTTTAAATTTTGAGGTACCCGATGGAATAAATTATCAAAGATGATTGCTGTCGTAATTAATAAGGGTAATTGCTATTACTTTGTAATTGAATCATGAATTATAATAATATTTTGAATTAGATTTTCATGGAGTTTCAGCGTAAAATGGATCTATACACGTATTGAAAAAATTGTAATGCTCATGTATTCTTTAATCCATATTCATATTCATACAAAAAAAAAATGACACCAAGAAAGTAACTATCATTTTAAAAAAGTTATAAAAGAACAACACATACATGGGTTTTGCTTCGCCAAGGAAGACGAGATATATAAATATTTCGGCATGCATCTTTAACTTTTCCAATGGGGAAGTTAGCATTGATTGTTAATCAAAACTTTAAACGCAAATGCTGTGCATAGCCCGTGAATACCTATTTTAAGTTTTTGAAAATTAGAACATGTCTCCTTCAATAACCAACCTGCTTTTGGATCCATATTCCAAATTTGATATAGCAACTATTTCTGTTTCTCTCGGGGCACGACAAGAGATGTATGGAAGAGAAGTACAAGAAGACAGTCGACACGAGGGTAACTCGGAATAAGTCTGCAACATGTTTGGCATCTACAGTTCAAGTGACGCTGATGTTGAGGTTTTAGGTTGTGTTACTAATGCCATGCCATTGATTATTATCTCCATAGTGGAATATTGTACAGCTCTTTCCAAGAAATCGGTCACATTTAATATTAATTTTTTTTTGCCTTACTCAATATATCATTGTGTTCAATTGCATGTTTCCCAGCAAAATTTTTTTGTAAATTTTTGTAACATGTTGCATTTAGGAGCAAAGTTCCCCATGCCTCATCCAATGTTTCGGTTTCTTTTGTGCCCAAACAATTATTTATTCTATTCCTTGTTTTAACATCGAAAGCCACACATGCTCGCTAAACTTGTCAGGAACTTGTTTTTAAGCGAAGCCTTATGTGCTCGGAAGCCTTAATCACTTTTTAAAAATTTTGAAATTTCCCGCAAAATATTTCCCTCCTTTTAAAAAGTGTTATGGATGAATCCGGGCCGTCCTCCCCTTTTTGGGTTGCTATCACTTGACATTACTCCTCCCCCATCAATTTTTCATTGGATAGGTATTTGTCCCATCTCCTTTTTCTTTCTCATTTTTATATCTCCATTTTTCTCCCGCTATTAAAATTTATCTCTAATTCTATCATTTCAAACCACTTTTGTTATACGATTTGATTCGTTAGTTGATATCGCTCTTCCTTGCACAAGGCAACACTTTTTTTTTCCTCATAACTGAATTTATGAAAAATAACAATGTAGATCCTATAGTGCTCTCGCAATATTCACCTTTATTTCAACCACCTTTTTGTTAATATAAACGTTGTACAAGGAGCAAAACACCGAGATGTCAAGTCCTTTGTAAAGTTTGGCGATTCAAAGGGATAGACTTTTGTTAGGGAACCGTTGAAAAAAAATATAAATATGATGCAATTGTAATCGACTCAATTTGTATACTTTCTTGCGTATTTTGAAGATCATAATTTACTACTACTCCAAATTCCAAAAGGACAAAACCAATGTGTACTTAGCTAGAAGCTGTACGTATTCAACATTTAACTTGGATGCTCCAGCACAATATAATGTTAGGCTCAAGCTAGCGAAATTGCAAGTTCCAAACATCTACTAATGGAGATAAAAATCAATCCAATTGTCTATCCCAATGGTGTTAAGGCTACGGTTGTGGCTGGATTAATCGACTATGAGGACTTGAAAAAGTCATATGATTTGTTACTCATTTGGCACGGTAAGGGCCTTAAGTATCCAGGCTTTAGTTGAGAACTGAGATTTTCATCTTTATCATTTAATCTTTTAATTGCAAGCAGCTTTTGATTTGTTATCGAATACGACTTGTTCACTGTTGTCACTATATGATCAAATAGCTAGCGATAAAATGTAGTCTTTATTTGTCATTTGCTCAAGGCTGAGTCATCACCCCGCCGGTTATGGAGAGTTGATCACAAATGGAAATAAATGATTCCTATTTTGTTTGACACAATAATGTTGCAGTAGAATCCTATATTCTCTGCGAATGCTGATATATATAAATAATGCTCCATCCCTCAGCTCGTGGACGAATCTAGAAGGAAATTGTTCTGGTGGGGCCAAACTGCAAAGCTTAGGTTGGAAATATTGCAAGAAAAGGCTTCCGCAATATCTATTGTTAGTTGTGTTTCTCTTGCAAAATGCCACAATACAATACTATGCCATGGACTTATGATGGCAATCCTGTGACTTGAACATGGCCTACAAAAAATGAATAAATGAAAAATATTTTCAAGGTGCACGAAAATATGTAATTTAAAATTTTTCACTTATTTTAAGTATACATTATATCATTTAAAAGAAATTTATTTAGCAAAAAATGAAAACGAAAATAGCTTTGTCAAAAATCCACTTTTGCAACTTAGGTGAAAGATGCACGTTCAAATTTCATTTAGATTCATTAATATCATTTTTTCAATTCATTTATCTTATTTGAAGCAAATTTGTTTGCAAAAAATGAAATGAAAATAGCTTTGTTCAAAATCCACTTAATTTAAAATAAATTGAATATCTGTTTAATTGATAGACTATTATAAATGAGTATTGGTTTTACGAGAGTATGAGTTAGCAAGGTACAAACGTTTGTCCAACTCCCAGTCTACTGCAAAACCTACCATTTACTTTCGTTAGCCTTATGTATCTTCTCAGTCTTAACGAACAAACCAAATGGTTAATATCACGAAAAACTCTAAATTAATACACTTATCGTAAATTTATTTCAAACTATTCTTTTTACAAAAAAAAAAACCCAAACCCAAACGGCACACCTGCGATAAATTTGCCCTAAACTATTTTTTCGATCACAAAAAATCCCACCGATAAATTTGTGATAAATTTACCATAAACTAATTATTTTGACCACTAAAAAGCTCAAACTGGTACACATGTGACAAATTTATCATCCGTTATATTTCGTTAAATCGGATTAATACTAATTTATACACTTGTGACAAATAAAAGGTAAAAATCCTAAACGTGTACATATGAGAACTGCCACGTGTTATCCAAATCAGTAATTTGACGATAAAATTTAATGAACACTAATAAAGGATAAATTCATCGTAGGTATACTAGTTCGGGGTAAACTTGTCAAAAGTGTATCGGTTTAGAGTTTTTTGTGGTTAAAAAAATAATTTGGGGTATATTTGTCACATATGTACCAATTTGAGATTTTTCGTGATATTAATCGGGTAGATAGAATGTTCACTCATCTCGTCATATGACATTTTACTTTGTCTTTGTGACTACGATGTGGTAGACACGTGATATAGATTTTGCCACATGACCCAAATTTCCAATAAGCATTACTTTATGGCTCTGTCATTCTAAACTTCTATATATTATTAAAATCGAATTTGTTCCTCTCGATTTTATTTTTAATTTTTTAATACTTTAATGTAATATTTGTATTTTTAAATATTTTGATATAATATAATTATTTTTTATTTTTTTTCCTTCTTCCTCCACCGTGGCCGGCCGGTGGCGACCACGGGTGAGCTTGAGCTAGTCGAACCTGGCATGCCTCAAGCTCGAGCTTGCCCGTGGCCACCGCTAACGTTTGCAATGAGGAAGAAGGAAGAAGGAAGAAATAAAGAAAAAGAATAGGAACTATAACTCTACATTTTAATTTTTTTGCCTAAAATAAAGTCATGATATTGAAATTATTTTTCATTTGAGAACCAAATATCAAATAACATTTCCGGTTAAATATTACCAAACAAAGGAAAATAAACCCTTTTTCTGGAATATGGCAAATCATTTTCCTTTTTCATGGAGTTTTCATGAAACAAACGCACCCTGAATTTTTTAAAGGGAACTAGGGTGGATCTAATTGCTTTTGATTTTCTTTTTTCTGCATTGTCGAACAAATGTATAGTATGAAAGAGGCAAGATCAAACAATCATAATAATTTAGGGCTCGTTTGTTTCGCGAAAAATCATTTTTAGGAATTTTTTTCTCGGATTTTCCGGTATTTGGTTCACGAAAAATAATCCTCCCATAAAAAATGAAAAAAACTCTTTCAAAGCCGATGGTAACGGCGGTGGTAATCAGTCCGCGGCGGTAGCAGCAGCGAGCAGTTCCCTTCTGGCTCGCTACTGCGCCAACTGCGACACCACGTCCACTTCGCTTTGTCGCAACGGTCCGTGCGGCCCCAAGGTGCGTTGCGGGCATATAACGTAGTACATAGATTCGTGTATACGTGCAACTGTTGCATAAGCTCTTGCATTTGAGTTTTTTTTTTTTGTGTGCATTATATACGATTGAGAATGTTTCACGTGTGTTGTTTTGAAAATTGTTCTGGTTTCTGCAATTTGTTTGATGGAGTCCCTCTTATTTTTTCCTTTTCTTTAATTGGCCGGTTCATGTGCTCATCAAAAGTGCGACGGCTTGCTCGCTCCGCCTGCCTTAAGGATGTGTGAGATAAGGAAGAGTGCTTGCTAGATCTGGCGAGGCCAGGCAAGCCGTCGTAGGCTCAATAATGGCCAGGCCTCGCCAGATTTGGCAAGGCCAGGTGAACCGTCGTTGGCCTCGTGCGAGGCCAGGCCTTGCCTCGCGGACTAACATTCTATCCTTTTATAACGCGCTTTGCCCATTTAGTTAAATAATTTGAAATGTTTCATATGCTAATAGGACATGTTTAGATACATGTAAAAACACTTACAATATGTGATCACATGTAGGCATTTTTATGTATAAGAATTCAGATCTTAAATGTTTGGTAAAATGTAATCCAATTTATTTAGCATGTCATGTTTGGATTTTTGATTTTCTTACATAACTAATAAAATATTTTGTTTTGGGATTAAATCTAAATTTGACAAGCACAAATAAAAGTATGAGAATGAAATTTAACAAAATAATGATAAGCTATAGACGAAACGAAATATCCCCTCATCAATGATTCTGAGGGGAATGACCACATCGAATTCAGATCTTAAAGTTTAGTAAAGTGTAATCCATTTTATTTAGCATGTCATGTTTGGGATTTAATTTTTGGACATAACTAATAAAACATTTTGTTTTGGGATTAAATCTAAATTTGACAAGCGCAAATAAAAGTATGAGAACCAAATTTAACAAAATAATGATGAGCTATAGATGAAATGAAATATGCCGTCATCAATGATTATGGGGGAATGACCACATTGAATAGACTAAATTATTACTTTTGCTATTCACATGCTACAATGATTTTAGATTCAATTTGCAATGTTGCTATTGAGATTGATCAAATAGAGAGGGATGAATGGGCCTTGTTGAACACTAAATTATTGATCTTTGTAGTAAATAGTTGCTAAATATTTGATTTGATGAACTTTTTGCCTAGAATAGATCTCATGTCTAGACTTTTTCCTCAAACTCTTGAGAAAATTTCTTTCAAAATTACATTCAAGTGCCGTAGGATTACCAATTACCTATCTTAGGTATAGTATTGCGGCCTTCAGCAATAGAAACAAGACTGGCAACAAATAATGCAGAAGCCGCTTCTGCAGTATTCAACCTAAGTTTTCAGTTTGTCATTTGCTTACACTATATTCTAGAAGTCAGCATTCAACCTCAAATTTGAGCTGAACCATGATGCACTATATTGATAAGAGTAAATATATCGACATTTGCAAAGGATATAATATTCTACTGCAATATTATTATGTCGAAGATAGATCAAAACTATTCCTTCAATTTCTGACCAGTGAGGTGATAACTCAGCATTGCGCTGAGAACAAAGAGAGACTAAGTTTATTTGTGAGATATAAAATCACATAGTTGGACTGTGGTCAAAAGGAAGTTGAATTTGATATCCCATCAAAAGACCATTACAACTTCTTAACAGAAAAGTTAAGAAGGACGAGAATCTCCAATTTTAGTTAGAGTGTTGATAGTTAAATCGACGAGATAATATAGTTATCACCTTGCCCTCCCGAGTGAGTGAGACCTCATATGGTCACAAGTTCAAGTAGTAAATTGTTCCTACTACATCCATAGCCTTAACTCCGTTGGGATAGATAATTTGGTGTTCACCAAATCCATACATATCAAATGGATACTCTCCAGCTATCCGTAGATAAATGTGGATCTCTGAACGGAATAATGGGTTTCGTGAGGAGTACTTGGTACGTCAATATGACCTCTGGGGATTAACTCATGGTTGAGTATCCCTATCTTTGTAATGCCATAATAACGGCTGCCCACATTTCCACGCAAATGATCTTTAGCAGTACACATGAAAAGAACTTGACAAGAAAATCTCCTCAATGGCTCTTAGGAAGTCTGCGCAATTAGCTAGGGTTACAACTTTCACAAGAAAAGTCCTGCAAAATCATGAGGCAATTATATTTTCCGACAAAGTTGACGTATAAAGTTTTCACAACATAGGTTTGTATATGAATTAATTCGTAGAGTTCACCTGCTTATTTGAATTGAGAAAAAAGAAAGAAAGTATTATTACAAAGAGGACAGCCCAAAAAGCAAACAAAGAAGCCTAATTTCAAAATTGTTTACCTTGTCCAGCTACTTGGTTCGCCCATGTTACAGGAGCCCTAAGATGGCTGAGACCCATCTTCCTTGCACGATTTATGTCCTTGTTGTTCTTGAGGCAAAATTCAACAATTTCAACAACTCCATCACAGTCAAATACCCAATAGAATACCCAGATCTGCTAACTCATTAAAGTAAAACCAACATAAAGAAGGAGCCAGAAAGGTTTACCCTTCCATTCATCTTATTCGTGGCAGCGCTATTAAAAGTTTCAACAGAGTCTTCGCATTCTGCCATGGTTGGATCAATCAGCAAACACGTAATTCCTTTTGCACATGAAGATAATAAATCAATGCTTATGATCAGAAGCAAAACCTGAAAGTGAAACCTAGACAGCAATCAAGTTGACTCGCAAGCCTCAACAGCGGCGTCTCTAGAACTGCAGAAGCCAAACATGTTTCGGCCATACACTGAAGTCTTCTCCTTCTCTTCCATAAATCTCTTGTAGTGCTCTTAGAGATAATGAATAGTTGATCGGGTTCGTTATTGGTGACCTTTTCCAATATTCAAAAGACGGTCTTTTCTGTTTAGTTATTTTAATTAACATTTAAACACTAACTTTCCAACTTGAAAAAATAAGATGCATGTCAATTTCTTTTTGAGGGAAAACAGAATAGATCTGCAAAGCTTAAAGCACGACAAACTTCTGACCATAAAAAAAAAAAAACGACAAACTGACTTCTTTACAAATACTTTTCAACTTCGATCGACTTTTGCAAGAAGCAGCTTCAAATACTTGCTACTGGTTCATACATAAAGTCCCGAGAAAATTGGGATAGTGTCGAACACAAATCTAAAAATGAATTTTAGTGTGACCTTGATGCTCATCTCGCCGAAAGCTCCAAATTGCGGTTCACAAACCATTAAAGCGTTCCATAAGCGATGTTCCATTAGTATATGTCGACAAAAATCTATCTCGTTCAACCCTAAATTAACCCACCACCTAAAGAGTTCGACGGTCACATGATAAGGACATGCTAACTTTAACTATCAAGGTTGTTCTTGCATTATTGCTCAAAAGTACGGGCTTGACACAATTTATGGAAAAACCTTAGATGAAATTAAAGTTACTTTCTTGAAGGTCGCCTTCGTGATTGAAAGGGACCTTTAAAATCTTCGTTTACAAGGCCCACATTCGCCTAATTTTTCTGCCATTGGCTTTTTTTTTGGGCTATACAAATTGGGTCATTTGCCCTGACCCGCCGTAGAAATGGGGTCAGTTTGACTGGATTCATTAGAAGAAAATCGAAATTGGAGTGGGCCAAAAACTGCGACCACCTAAGTGCACGTGCTACAAGACAAAGTACATGGCCAATATGCTGACTTCTTTTCTATTAACTGATTGCACGATGTTGAAATCGAGCTTAGCCAAATTGAACAAGACAGAGTTCAGGCGATCGCACTGATCTTCCTCGTACATGTCCATGCACCTATGGTGGTGTTCGCTTGTTTAGTGACCAAGAATATATTTCACCGAAATTCATTTTTCGATTTTTATTAAGAGGGGTTCTGTGGCTCAATTATCAAAGAAAATTATCATGACCAATGTTTAGATAGATGGATATGTGTGGAAGGATTGAATATAAATCGATTGAATATGGATTTTGGATTGAACAACAAAGTGTCAAACTTCTACAACTTATGATACTCATAAGAAAGCAATAGATTACGTAAAAGTAAACTTGGCTACTAGAAATGAAAAAGTGCAGGAAATGTAAAGCATGAAAAAGGTTAAACCACAATAAAGATAAGTGTTCTTTGTTGATTAGTTGAGCGGGGGCTTTCTCTTCATCTTCACTGTATATTTATCATCTATTGCATTTTATAACCGTCCAATCAGTTATTCCAAAGCTTTCAAATCTTGAATTTTGGTACTTCGATAACTTCATTTTGATCCACGATCCTCCTAACTTGTCCCCCAAAATTCAAATGATATCCTTTTTAAATTGTAACCTCCATAATCAATTTTGATTCCTTTGGTTAACTTCTGCATGATTTGCTCGTGTCCATTATTTCCGCCTCCTTCTTGTAACTTCCTTACCGGCTTGGTCGAGTTGGCACATTCATGTTCAATTACATAGTTACACTTCTCGATCGCTGATTTCTTTGTAGTTTTATTGGTAGGTCTTCGTATTTTTCTTGACTTACCGAATTTCGGGATCCAATTGCCTTGTTATCCATTTTGCTACCTGCTTCACTTACTGAATCCCAAGATCAAGCAATCTCGCGGTTTGTTTGATATTTCATTCTCAACTTACCAAATTTCGAGATGCGCTTGTTTTGTTATCCGTTCGGTATCTTACTTCCAACTTACCGAATCTCGGGAAATAGTAACTCTGTCATTTGTTCGGTATTTTATGTTGGTTACTTTTCGGTGTCAACAGGTGGTAAATGGAAAAATTGTCAAAAAAATTCTAAACTTATTGGGCTTTTGCCAATTCAATTGTAAACGTTTTAACTTTGCCAATTCAATCATAAAAAATTTGCATTTGTGCTAATTCAATCTTAAATATTTTGCATTTGTGCCAATTTAGACCTTCCGGTCAATTTTGACCCATCAACACCGACGTGGATAATTTTTAATAATATTTTAATATTTTATAGAATTGTCTTCTATTTTTCTTTTCTTTCTCCTTTTTCTTTTCCTTTCTTTTTCCTCTAGCTAGTCATCATCGGTGGCTGGCTAGAAGCTAACGTCGGCGAGGACAAGCCTCGCCGCCGCCTAGGCCAAGGAAAATAAAAAATAACTTTATAAAATAGTAAATATAATAAAAAAATTGTTACACGTCAACATTGGCCTATCAAAATTGATCGAAGCACCGAATTGACACAAAAAATGGCTTATGACTAAATTGGCACAAATATAAAATGTTTAAGACCGAATTGGCAAATATGCAATAGGTTTAGACTTTTTTGACAATTTTTCCGATGGTAAATTGGTATTCGCAACACCGAATGACGTGAGCTTCATGTCCAAACTAATCGTAGTCGCTCAGGTGAACCGATTGAGGAGTTTGGTGATTTTTACACCTGCCGCTCCCATAATGACATGAGCTTCATGTCATTGTAAGTAAAGCTTATCGAGTCGCCAGTGGAGTGTTTCGTGTAGAGTTAAAGAAGCGATGAGATGGCGTTCCACAAGAAGTGAAATGAACCGAACCGGTGAAATGAACTGGTGATTGTTTATAAGTGTAAAGGAAACATCAGCCTTTGAGCTAACTTTTGGGATAAGAAATGCTTAATACCACCCAACACTAGTGAACCCATGTTATCAACAAATCTAGACTAATAATCACATGGCAGAGATATGGGTTGTTGCAATGTGATCCCACATTAGTTGTGGAAGGGGTTGATATGAGGAAAAACCTCAATCTTTAAACTAAAGATGCTCAAGACCACCCAACACTAATGAACCCATGTTATCAACAAATCTGGAATTAATAATCACATGGCGAGATATGGGTTGTTGTAGCTTGTATTCCCACATTAGTTGTGGAAGGGATTAATATGAGGAAAAGCCTCAACCTTTGAATTAAAGATGCCCAAGACCACCCAACAAGCTCGAGCTCATGTCACTAGCCATAGGTCCATGATGTAATATTGTGGGGAAGGAGAAAACCACTCACTCTCGTCTTACCTTAACTCCATCCCTAACCCTCGCGTCAAAGTTTGCATTTGATTTGTATCGATACCATTCGTCTTGGAGAGAAATTTTGTGCAGTCATAGAAGGTCTAGTTGTGGTAAACATGTAGTGGTATTTCCATGTTGAAAGAGGAGGAGAGGATAGGGCAACCGCAACTTTTCATTCCACAACGCCTTGGCTAAAGTACACCACAAGTGCCAAAACTTATGTATGTCGCTCATTTTAGTACGAAACTTTCAAAACGATCACCTAGATGCCAATTTTTTTGAAAAAAGATCAAAACGATCACTTAAGTGCCATTTTAAAAAAAAGATCATTTAAGTGCCAATTTTTTTGAAAAACACTTATTTCAAGCCAACTCCGGTGAGTCAAGTCGGCTTAAATATTAATAAAAAAATAGCGCATTCAAATTTTCGGAGAGCCACGTCAACTTAAATCGAATTGGCACTCGAAGTGATCAATTTTTTTTTTAAAGTTGGCGCTTAAGTGATCTTTTAAAAAAAATTAGCACTTAAGTGATCATTTTGAAAATTTTGGAATTAAAGTGAGCGTCATATACAAGTTTTGATAATGGTAGTGTACTTTAGCCCACAAGTGCCGCTCATTAAGCTAACTATCATGCTTGAAAGCAAAGTTGTGCTTCGAGGCTCGTTGCCTTAGGCAGACTTGTACTAGTCTCCCGAACCGCGAACCAATGTGAATCGGAGCCCAGGCAAGTCTAGCCCCTTGAAACATGCTGATCATTGCAGTATTAAGAGCATGAGAAGGGTACAAATGAATTTCAAAGACCTATGCCTCATGACATGACATGCTTGATGAATTCTTATATACAAAAAAAATGCTTAGTCGTGCTTACGGGTTGCAAGTATTTCTAGATGTATCTAAACATGTCTTGTTAACACATAAAATATTTTAGATTAAATAACTAAACGAGTCAATAGTTAATTCCCCCTAGACACATTCGTCATAATCAATCTTATGGTAACATATTACACAGGCTATGTATGGCTTGTCAAGGGATTGTGTAAAGTTACTAGTACTAGATTAAGATCATCAAGATTCATCCCACAGAACATTTGATAACCCTTATAATGCTCAAGCAAAGGTTGTTAGAGATAAAGAATCGGAATATAATAGTATATTGACGAAATTTAACAAACAAATAAAGTTTAAGAACGAAAAGTTGAAAAAAAATTGACAAGTCAATAGTTTTAAAGGCCACATCAGTGAATTTCGTTAAATATTTAATTAAATGACCGTAGTGAATAAATTTTGAAATGTTCAAGGACAATACTGTGCGTAAAAATAAGTTTGGGGATGACAAGAATAATGAACAAAAGTTGGAGAACTGCTAGTGTTATTAACGCATGTTGGAAACGGATTTCAAATACGATACACGAGAAAACTTGCCCATAAACCTTGCATTACTTATTGAAATGGGTATATCACGCCACGGAATATACATTGATTTCCACAGATTAAGTGCTTCGATTCAGCCTTGAAAGAACATTCCTCTACCTTTTTTCGTTCGGGAGAGGAGCAAAAAAACGTCATCTTTTTCTTTTCACTGTTTTTTTTGGTTAAGATCTTTTTCTTTTCACTGTTCTTTTCTTCTTGGTAGAAAGAACGTGAGAAGCTTAGAAGCAACGTGATCACTTTATCATGTTCAAAAGCAGAAAGCAAAGTTTTGTGAGTCATGGGCTGGGTGAGCCCAACCTGGGCGGCCCACCCATTAAACACATTAAGGGAAAAGAAATCTTAATATCGATTGTACATTGGAGTTTCTATATATAAGAAAAACATGATCGTGTTATTTACATGAAAATTGATCTAAATGCACGTCGCAAAACTTTATATGTAATTTGAATTGTGATTACGTTGTGAAGTGTAAAATTTAGCTTTTGTTTATTTTATTAAGATGGAAATGTTGCATCTATCAATAAAAGTACATTAAATCTGCATCTTTATCGTCAATAGGGAAAAATAAATGGCTTGTCTAAGTGTTGGTCCCGACTATAATGGTGAGTCTTTGTCAATCCATTTGATTATGTTGACCACGCGTCTTACATGTGTTTTCAAGCCTAATTAGTGTTTTACTATGCACTGAAAGCTGCGTTGTACGCATCAAGAGTACCCTGTTGATCAAAGACTAACTTGCCACTTGGGGGGGAAAAAAAGATGCATCCATGTCTTAACTGTTAAGGATTTGCCATGTTGATGCTAATGTTCCTGTACCCACGGTTCGAAGATGCGGCCAAAAATCTTAGGAAGTTTCAAGTAAACGAGGTGAGCTTCCTTCCTACTTCCTCAGATGTCATTTATTTTCTGATGCAGGATTATGTTACCTTGTTGCATCAAAGTAACTCGTCGAGATTGTCGCGATTGCTTAATGCTTCTCCACACGTGCAAAAGTTACCATTTTGTTCAATCTTGTATGTCTTGACCTTCCCTAGCGCTACATGGAAGCATCCTTCGGTTCCAATTGTGAGCCAAATTCTCTCAAAAGAAGTTCTGAATCAGCAGCGCCGCTAGTTTGTCCTCATTTCTACTAGTACGCATATTGGAATGTCATGCCTCTTGACCATAAATTGCGGACATGGATATGGAAATGGACTACTAGAGTTCCTTGTAGTTATAATCTGTAAATCCCATTCATTTTGTCCGTAACAAAAAAGAAAACACCAGAAGCTAAAATCAATACAAGTTCAATGTTGCATGTACATTTGGAATACAAAATATGTAACAAGAGAATGTTAGATTGAATTGACATCTAGTATATATCATAAGGCATATCATATAAGTGTGCAAGTTGCGGGCCGGCTTCAATCCATCAATTTTTAGGTTAGGACTTCTAGCCATCCCTATCTTAAGTCGTCAATGGACACCTTAGACTCAATTTTAGCCAAATGACAGATTTTGATTTGAGCATTTCAAGCTCATGCTCGCCTTGAGCATCAAGATCAAGTCCAACTTGATAGAATGTTCTCAAGTTCGACTTGTCTATAACAGTCAAGTAAATTCTCATTTGAAGTCGATGGGATTGATGATTTTCTTATGTTCTATATACACTTAAAATTAAAAATGAAGTGCCTTTGAGAATCTAACTGTGAATCTAGGTCTGCGAGTTGGTCATGTAAAGTAGTTAATTCAACTCGAGCACTTTGAACTTGGACTGGAAACAAAGCCCGAGCGTGCCCGCTAGGCCCGACTCTTAGGTGACCGGACCATAGTGCCATTTGAGCTCCTTATTCCCGTTCCTGGCCGCACAAGGTACATGGTCCACATTAAACCTGTTCTGAATCTCGTCAGTGACCGAAATGAGGAAAAACGAAAAAGAGAGCGACCCTCGTCTGTCCTCCTTCCTCGGTGTCGCCTAACTGTCAAACTGCCCTTTTGATCAAACCCTCCTTCTACGTTGGTGACACCAAAAAGACTGGGGTAAAGTGTTGCTCGCAGAGCGTGCACAGAGAGTAAGCCAACTGGACTCGCAAAATATTGAATCTTGGCTTCACCCCTCGTCCAAACTCCCTTCGAAACCTCTAAAATTTTCACATTTTTCTTCCTTTTTATTGTCGCGGCCTAAAATTGAAACGCCTTACATTAATAAATTATTAGATTAATTATTCAATTAACCTAACTCGGACTCTCCTAAGCCCATACTAGCGACTTAGGTTTATTTCATGAAAAATCAATCAACTAGAGCCGCCACTAATCGTTATTAGCACGTCAATTAGAAACCTAAATAAAATAGCGGGGAAAACTGCGAACCGTAGAAAATGAGTCCGGGGACATGATTACATTAATTGAAAAAAATTAATACCCTTTCGGTACCAAATTTCATGAAAAATCCCTTTTGATTGATGATGTGAATTGAATGAAATTATTTGATTTTCTTTGGAAAGATGCAAATGCAAACTATAGTAAATGACATCGCAATATGCATGATAACATGACAAAGTATGGTCTAGACTAAAGGAATGACAAATAACAAATGATTTTTTTTGTATTTTCAAATTTAAGAATGGCTATGGTGAAAACATGTCATAAAGTTTGATAACATCCAATTTTAATTAAGAAAATGATTTTCCAAAATCGTAACTTACATTAGATGTTATTTAGAACATAAATATCGACTTTTGATGTTTGACAATAGAAAAATGAGAATTGTTTACATGAATTAAATTAAAGCAAAAAATAAACAAAGATAAACAAAAATGCTCATAATATACCTTTATTTCGATTTTTTCAATTTTTAATTCACTTAATCCCAAAGATTAGGGCTAGAGTAGAATTTATTCGCTACATACTTGTATACTACAAAAAAAAATAAGGATTTAGCCACGAAAAATTGAGCAAAATTCGTCGCTAAACCGATTTGCGACGAAAATTAGTGACGGAAAAATATTGGTGGCTAATTCGGCGTCGCAAAATTTAGCGACGAAAAACTAAAGTTCGTCGCTAATTAGCGACGAATACTTATCCGTGGCTAATTAGCGGCGAATAAGTTTCGTTGCTAATTAGCCATGAATTTTGCGACAAATTACCCTCTCGTGGCAAATTAGTGACGAAACTTATTCGCCGCTAATTAGCCACAAATTTTACCATGAAAATAAATTTCTTGCTAAATTTAGCGAGAAATTTAGTGTCGAATTTTCAGTTTGTCGCTAAATTTTGTGACGCCGATCGCCACGAATTTTTTTCATGGCAAAATTTGTGGCAAAACCCAATTAGCGACGAATTTTGCCGAATGTTTTGTGGAAAAATTAGCGACGAAATTTGGATTCGTCCCTAAATTTGATTTACTTTTGGACGAACTTTTGGACATATTTTTTCCGTCGGTAATTAGCGACGAATGAAATTTGGCCACGAAAATGCTATTCGTCGCTAATTTGCCGCGAACATATTCATGGCAAAATTCATCCCTAATTAGTGACAAATCATCGTAAACTCGGCTAAAAAAATTTAGCAACGAAAATAGCTTCGTCGCTAATTTGCCCGAATTCATGGCAAAAGTCATTGCCGATTACGAATTTGAAAGTTTAGCATTGACATTTGAAATGAAAATAGCCACGAAAAGTATTTAGTGATGAAATTTAAAATAATTTAGCGACAAAATTGGCGACGAATTTTTATTAATTCTTTAGCGACGAACTCTCCGATGAATATTGTTTAGGGACAAATTTAGAGTCAAAAATTTTATTTTTTTCATATGATAAAATCATTTCTTTTACTTTTCGTTCTTAAATTTAATTAAAAGCAAAATTAATTTCTACAATTTATATTTAACATTGATTAAGAACTTAATAATATCAAAATTTTATAATAATATGAAAATGAGATACATTCATCTACATTTTTCATAAGAATGACATAAATATTTTTCTTTAGGGAATTTGCAAATAATTAGTTCCTCGTATTACGGTAGCTCCTCCATAGAGGTGACATTCACTTGTTGACATACAATGCCATACTTGAATCGAGACCATCCTTGGCAAATCTCCCCCACTACATATCAACACATAGCTCAATGTACTTAAACATAATCCTCTCAAGGGTATTTTGCCATGCTCGGGATCTCTTCGAGGTAATAAGATCGTGATGTTCTTGCGGAGCACCTTGCTTCGCCCAACATTTATCGACTCTGCATCCACACACAACCATTGTCAGCAAAACTCCATGTCGCAGAAAAGGACTGCATCGAAAATTATAACTATTCTCTTATTGTTACTATACTGAATATGAGCACAATGTGGGTCAACTCAAGAAATAGACTAAGACTGGTCTCACAACCGACTTTCGCAATTTCTATGCCAATCGCATGTAATTGTTTTTTTTAACATACCATTATGGCATTCAAACTAAAAGCATCATGAATTAGTGCAGGGAATCATATCAAAATTTTGAACATGGAGTAATAATCAAGAAGAAGAGGATCCAAGTTTTTACCTCCCCTGGTAGACAGGTTGATCGACTTAAATTCCCATCAGTAAGATTAAGGAGAAAAACAAATTCCACCATTGTAAGAATTTCATATCTCGAAGCATCTTCTCAATCGATCAAGTTTTCCTCTAACTTTACCCCGAAAAGACAAATAACAAATATAAGCACATTCATTGTGCCTCAATTGTTCATTATGCAACAAGAAGTTCGCAACCCCGTAATATTTTCACTTCTCTTCTACCCAAAGAAAAGACAGCTGCCATACAAAAAGCGGATGCTCAACTGAACATGAGGATTTGCAGATTTGTATTATTTTTACTTTTTTAGCAAGAGAAATATCTCAATGACAAGGAAAGCCAAAGTTCAAATAGCAAGATCTAAATCATGGTGATGCAAGGATATATTTGATGAAGTCGATGGAGAACTTACTGCATACATGCACTCGTTGATAAGAAAATATTCAAGTTCTCGCACATTTACGACATACCTTTGCCCATGTTGGTTTTCTCCATTGAAGTATGTCAAAACACGTTCAAAGTACTTAACATATCTCCGGAAAGAAAATACAATGATGTTATCAAACAGAACGAAAAATGTTGAGGACATTGACCAAAGTGTATCACTAATTGTTATTCAAAAAGAAACTCACTATCGACTTGGCAAGACAAGCCCTTTTCCATCCACACTTCTTTTCTGGTTGTAGTAGTCAACAGCTCCTCAACAGTCGGGAAGAACTGCAGAGAATGTCCAACAAATGAACAATGAAAAATATGAACCGGTGTATTCTTGAATCTTGATAAGAAGTCAATGGAATTGACCACATGTCAACTCTTAATCATGAATGAGTAAAGGAACGATGAAATCAAGCCTAAAGGACCTAGAATCACATTAAATTAACACAATTAGGCAGCCTCCAGAATTGAAACGGAGTATACAAGACCCCCAAAATCACAAGCATTTGTCAAGAAACCAACCCAGGATTGATGCAATATTTTCTCACATGTGTATGTAAGCTCTTATGATCAGTACAGTTACAAATTAGGATCAAATGGAAGTTAAGTTGAAGCTCTAAAGTCAAAGCTAGCAAATTCCAATGCTGTTCCAGCAAATTGCAGTCAAGGAGAACATTCACAATTGTGACATAAATCTTGACCACATATGGTACTTATAACTATGAAACAAGCGAATTTCGAATGTATGCATCTTCGACAAGCATGATGCCAACAAATTCCTAACAAGTAAAGCATTATTAGCATGAATTTCCTCTTTCGACTCAGTATACAAAAGTATATGCTAACAAAAGAGAGAACGAGAGTGAGCCAAGGGACTGATAGCGAGCCATCGTTGGTAGCAACGAGATCTGGAGATGGAGGTCTGTGTCACATGTCTGATAGGGCTTCTTCTTCTTAAGTGCAACGCCTTTTTTCTCTCTACCCTAAATGACGAGTGACGCCTTTTTTCTCTCTACACCTGTATGGACCCATCATCCCCATTGGTCGGACCCCTGCAATACAAATTCAAGTTTCACCCGTTGGCCTCTGCCGAATTGACGAATGGCTACCAAACTTCTATCACACCTTAACGAGCTTCGATCTCCTAGCTACTGTACTTTGGCGAATCTGGAAAGGAAGGAACAACGCGAAGCCAAACCCAAAGAATCTCGTTAGTTCAGTCGTGGCTAACAATCTTCTCTTTGTGAACCAGGACAAATTGAAAAAGAAGGAGAAAGCTGATAAGGGTTCCTCACCTTAGATCTAGAAGGGCTCAATAGATTATGCTCTTAAAATCAACATCGATAGATCATTCTCTGCAGTCGTGGTTTCGAAGAGGGAAAGGGAGCGATGTTTCTGAAGAGGCAAGACTCGTGGTTCTTTTTTTTTTTGGTTTTGCCCGCATAGACAATTGCGACAAACCGAAGGTTTTAAGTCTCCGACATTGGAGAAGAAATATAAGAAGGAAAATGAGCAGTAAAAGCTCCGAACCCAAGCAATCAGAGCTCTTGGAGCATCAGGAAGTTGCGAAGAAGGTGAAGAAGAGGAAGGCGTTGGAGGTGGGCGAGAACGACGATGAAGGTAAGAGCGAGACGAGCTCCGAGTTGGTTGACCCTGAGGATTTGAAAGCGAAGAAAGATGGGGAGAAGAAGAAGAAGGCGAGGTTGAGCGACGGCAATGATGAGGTGGTTCAAGAGAGAACCCTAATTTAAAGGAAAATTTAGCGATGAAAAAGTGATTCGTCGCTAAATTAGCTGACGAAAAAAGTGATTTGTCGCTAAATTAGCGATGAAATACTCATTCATCTCTAATTCAGCGAGGCAAATTTAGTCGCAAATCAGTTTAACGACAAAAAATGTATTCATCGCCAATTTAGTGATGAATGCTTTTTTCGTCGCTAATTTAGCGATGAATGCTTTTTTCGTCTCTAATTTAGCGACGAAAATGAATTTCGTTGCTAAATTTGCCTCGTTAAATTGGCTATGAAAAAAGCATTCGTCACTAATTTAACGAGACAAATTTAGCGACAAAAAATGTATTCATCGCTAAATTAGTGATGCAAACCAATTTCGTCACTAAATTTATCTCACTAAATTAGTGACGAAAATTATTTTCGTTGCTAATTAGCAACGAAACATGTGATTCGTCGCTAATTAGTGACAAACGTTATATTTCGTCAAGCTAATTAGCGACAACCATTGGTTTTGTCGCTAATTATTATTTGTCCCTCTTTAGCGACGAACAATTTTTTCGTCAGCTCACTACTAAGTAGCCAACTTCCGACGAAAATAATGTTAGTCGCTAATTGCTAAGTAGCCAATTAGCAACGAAACATGAAGTTCGTCAGCTAAATTAGCGACGAATCCATTTTTTCGTCGCTAATTTAGAGACGAATAAATTATTTCGTCACTAATTGGAATATTTTCTTTTTTTTTTATTTTTATTCATATTCTATTTTCATATATTTTCTATTTCTTAAATTAATAAATTCTTATTTATTCTATTTATTATTAAATATTTCTTGCTAATTTTATTTTTGAAAGAAAATCGATCTTTGTAAACTAACCAAGCCAAGAAAATGTATAACGTTTCCAATTAAATTTTCAGTCATACAATTTCCGAGCATTTTAAATGAGTAAAGTAAAATGATCTTAAGAACAAAACACGTAATCTAAATTACAAAATTAAGATATCATTTGTAATCTAAATTAGACATAATCTGAATTGGTACTAATGTTAAAATGTCTAAGACTGATTTGCTAGAATTGAAAGCTTTCTATGTATCTTTTGATTATTATAACACATTGTTGTTGTAATTATTACTATGATTATTAATATTGGTATTATCATTATTATTGTTATTATCATTGTCGTTGTTGTTGTTGATTATTATTATTATTATTATTATTATTATTATTATTATATTTTGTCACTAAATGATAACAAGCCACACACTTTAATTGTTATCATCATTAGGGCGATGCTATTTTCACTCTCATTTTGGCTAAGATATTCCTCTTTTCAATCAATAGACGAAATACCCTTCTCCTTCTTCAGGTTATTATTTCTTTTTATCAATCCAACATAACCGCCTTTATTATATTTTCCCTTTTAAATTTCAAATCCATAATATAAATATCAAATTACACTCAATAAAATATGATTCTATAATTGTTGACATCTAAATTTTGACTAATCTTTGCATAAAAATTAGAACTAATTTTAGTTCCAAACAAAACTCATCACGCATATTTATTTTTAGCGTACATTGCATTGGGATATAATTGGACCAAAGATAACATTTGAACTTAAATTGACAAGCGTTTGGACTAGACATGAAGTGAAAAATGCACCAAGAAGGTTTGGACTTGAAGGAAATATTTTCTTAGAGACCGGATTGAAAATACTTATAACTTCAAAGACTAGATTGCAAATAAATAAAACTTTAGGGACTGAAATGCAAATACTTAAAACTTGATGGTCTATTTTGCAAATAATCAAGAGAATAAAAGATGGAGAAGGGAAGATGATGAAGAGAAGATGAAGAAGGGAATATGGAGAAAAGAAGATGGTGAAGAGAAGATGAAAAAGAGAAAATGAAGAAGAGAAGATAAAACTTTTGCTATAAATGGGAGAGCACTTGAGAGAGGGGGGGAGGAAAATTTAGAGAGCTCTTGAGAGGAGTTTTAGAGAGAAAATTTAGAGGGAAAATTTAGAGAGCTCTTGAGAGGAGTTTTAGAGAGAAAATTTGGAGAAATTTTGAGAGGGTATGAGAGTTTTCAAGCCCAGTCTTGCCATTGCCAATTTCTCGCACCGACCAACACAAGCTACAGTTCATTCCCATCGTTCAAGCTCACCTCAAAGAAAGAAAAGCTAAGTGATTTCTTAACTTTCTCTAAATTCGGATACAAATTAGCCCAGATTTTCTACACTAATTTCTCTACATTTTATGTTAAATAACAGCTGCATATCAACGATGAGACATTAATGGCACAAGAATAGAAGGAAAGCAAAAACGGAGAGAAGATCAACGCTTAGATTGCATCCGTTCGATGATTAATCCGCCAAAGCGTTTTCCTCCATTAAAGCTAAGTCCTCTTACTTTCTCTAGCTTGGTTCAAATCAATCGCACTACTTTTTAATCTTTTCTTAATTTGCAGAATCTCATGGAATTCTAGCAAGATGAGAAAGAAGCGTAAAGGAGAGATAGGATCAAGAGACTTCTTGGTCTAACGAGCCACCGAATCGGTCCATTGGTCAAGATAAGTCCGAAGCATAAGTTGGTGCAAGAGTTCAAATTGGAGAGTAATCTATAACCTATTTCATCTCAATTTCATGTAATTTCTTTATTTTGAAAATACACAAAAACTCAAAAAAAAATTCATAAAAAGAAAAGCCAAACAGTTGCACCTTTGAACTTCAATTCAAAATTCATCAAAGTTGCGAAATTGAACGATTTTTTTTCTTCATGAAAATGGTACCCAAAAGGGCATTTTTTAAAAAGTTAATGTAGCCATGTCCCCCGAACTCAAAATCTTTGATTCGTAGAAGTAATTTAGTTCTCCCGCTACTTTACTTAGTTTTCTAATTGGCCTATCAAGAAGCGATTAGTGGCGACTCCAAGATAAATCCTTGCATGAAATTGAACTTAAGTCACAATTTGGTAGAATTTGGGAGAGTTCGGGTGAAATTAATTAATCTAATTAATTAATTTGGTAATCCATTAACCTAAAATTAAAAACTCATTTTTTTTGGTCACGACTCACTGGGAAGTATACTTATATTTTTTGAAATTTAAGGAGGATTTAGGCCGATAATTTCATGAAAAAAAATTCACTTGGTTTGGCAATCTTGGTTGGATTTTAATCCATAGGTGTTAAATGATTTTGCGGGAAGGGAGTTATAAGAGGAGGAGTTTGTGGCTAACCTCTCGTTTTGCGAGGCTTGGTGATGAGAATTTTTATTGAACTATTGGAGCGTTGATTGATTTTAAAATATCGTCCATGCCCGTAGTATAATTGCACTACATTACATCGAATTTTGAGTGAACCCGGGTCACCCAATAGTTTTAGGATGGTATTTAAGTGATTCTTTAACCTTGGCGGTAAGGCTTTGCTAAAAGTTATCCCACTTGGATCCCAAATTCTTTAAAAAAATGGTTCAAGGGTCGTTCTCATGCACGCGAGGCTATGATGCATGTGAGTTGCCCTTGTTGATGAACGTGCAATTAGTCATGATGAACGTGCTTGAGGCCGTGACATGTTGTTCCATCCTTCATTTCACTTTTCTAAAAAAACTAAAATATGAATCCGCAATTCATGTGCCTGTCTTCGTGATTGACATTTTCTCCCTATGGACGATAATTTCTTGTCCCTTATCTCCCGTCATCTTATTTTATTTTGGGTTAGTCCATGGTTTAGGTTGATTTATTTGGCACGTCCTCTATATACAAATGAGTCACAAGGATATCCATTTCGTGCCTACTCCGAAGCTAGAACTCAAGAGGCCGTAGGATCGCTTGAAGCCGGATGGTCACCGTACGTGTTCAAGCGTATTGGATTCATGTTGCCGATCCTTGACATTGATGTTCGAATGGGATTGTGCGAGCACTTACTCATTTTTTGTGCCCCGAGATGACCACATTTGTGTTAGGAGGTAAGTTTGAGCTCACATCCACTTTAGAAGAATACAAGATTGCCATTGAAAAATCAATTGAGTTGGATATAGTTGAACTATCCATTCGGGTAGATCTTGTGGTAGTGCTCGCTGAGTTTTTGAGTTTGACCAAAAAAGAGATTGAAAAAGTGCTGAAAGGTAATTGCCAAGCATGCCCATTATCTTTTCCCATTGAACGTTTTGAAAATAGCTCCGATCTCATGAGATCTAAGATTTTTATCTTAGCCTTTTTCGGACTTATCATTTTTCCATTCCGTCGAATGCTATTGATCCTATGCTAACCTGGACGATAAAACAAATTTGTCGTGGGTTCAATTTTATAAATACTATTCTTGCTGAAACTTTCATTTCGTTGACACGTTTCATACGTTCCAAGAAAGAAAATGATAAGACTTTTCGAGCCCCAATTGAGCTTTTACAATCTAATTTTTCTCATACCTTTCTTAATTTGGAGAAAACATGAATGTATTTGAAATGGGCATGACCGATAACCCTATTTTAAGATTTAAACAAGTACAAGATCAAAATAAAAACTTGCACGATACACAATTGGTCCATCTATTTGAGGATCCAAGCTCGAGATTTTCCTCCGGGCAAGCCAGTATGGTTTCAATTGGTTGAAGCTCGACTATGCCCCGGCGATCGAAGCCATACCTTTTATGGGCATCTATGGAGCGACCACTGTTAGCCTCTTCAAGTTACATGGCAATTTCGAGTTACTGGCAGATGTCCCACCTCCACTGGGGCCCAATGAATTCGAAGTTCAATTTGAGCAGGGCGAGAACTATAGAGCGGAGCTTAGGCGTCATTTTGAGGTTTTGCGAAGTGTTCCAATTAGAAACCGATTTGGCCCTAAGATGAGCCAACCGGAAAGATGAAGACTCACTTTGCCACGGCTCGGTATATTCGATGTCATACCATCCCCGCGGAGATACTCCCGAAAATCCCAATCGTGACTATGCAGCATATCCATCATACTCAAAATCAAAATCAGCGAAGAGAAGGTGATGAAGGCCCGGGAAAAAGCCGATGCCTTGGCTAAGGAGAATACACGATTACGGCGTGCCTTGAAGGCCTATTCGTCTATAGAGCATGTGGCCTCTAAGAAAAGAAAGACCGTTTGATTTCTTGTTTTGTTTCGTTAAGACAAGTTGTTACATTCATAGTTTGGTTAGGGAATTTCGTTATCGTATTTTCAAACTTCAAGTCGTTTGTTGGATAGTTTTTACATTAATTATAATTTTCGTAGTTCTAGTTTACCTTGCTCTCGTTGCATGATTTTTATTAAATGCCATGATCAAGCTTTGAGTAAGCGCCTTTAGCAAAAGTCGTAGAACACATGATGGACTTCAATGTATAAAAAATTAAAACTAAAGGACTTTATTTACTTGGGACGAAGCGTAGTAAAGTCACGTTTTTTCGATACACGAAACGCAATGCGTTTGATCGCGGACCTTTACAGCTTTGGTATTTTTTCGACCCTTTTCCCTTCACAATTGAAAGAACTTGTCTTCATGAAATTTTTTCGGAAGATCATAATCTCTAATGACAAAATTTTTTGTGGCAATCCAATGCATTTTCCATTGACTACGGAATTGATAGCCGAGATGGAGCAGGCTGGAATTTCACATATTTTTAGACTCCAGATTCATTTTACAATTTAGAACTAGAAAACGTGTCTTTTTGCAAAATTTCCAAACGTGAAAGTTCTAGATCGATGTTTCAACTAATAGCATGCAAACGTTCAGACTCTAATTCACATTTTTAAGAGTTTTTTCGTTCTTTTAATGGAAACCGGACAAAGCAGTTTTCTGGATGAATTTGTTTAAAGAAGTATTAAACTGTTTTGATTCGTGTGGAACCCGCCTTAGCGCAAAACGCAAAAGTTGTTCATTGTCATTTCATCTATCAGCTCCTAAATTTTGATATTGTTTTGACCAATGTACGAATTAAGATGAATTTGCTCGTAAAAATCGACGAAACTGAAAATTGCTTGATTCAGTCTTTTGGTCATGTCTAGTTTGTTTATTGAGTCTAGAAGGAAGTCATGGACTGGCCCTCTATCCTCACTTGTTGTACTTACTCTTGGCTTGTCACTTTTCAAGGAATTTATCACGGGTCCTCCATAGATTACTCGATCGGTGGCGAAGAGAATGGCCGACATTAACGCCGCTGTCCGTGAGGCTTTGAATGAACAACTCGGTGCTCTAATTGAGCGATTTGAAGGGATGTTGTCCCACAAGATGGAAGAGATGATGGATAACTTCATAGCCAAATTTTAGCCATCCAGCTCAAGCCCTCCGCCAACCGTGCCCGCTCTATTTCCCTCGGCCGCCAATTCCTGCAAGGTCTTGGAAAGTATTCCCCGTCAGGCTATACCACTGGAAGATATTATTATAACAGGCACGGGCTCGAGCATACCACTCTCAATTCTAGCTCCCCAAGCCAGCCCTATGGCTATGGGACCCAATGACGAGACGACCAAGCTATTAGCCCGATAGAGAAAAGGATAGAAAGCTGAGAGAGAGAGAGAGAGAGAGAGCACATCAACCGGAGGAGAGAGATGAGGAAGTTCGATCCATGGCCGGTCTTCTTCTAGAGAGAATTTAACGAGAACTTGGCCGTTCCTTGTCGGCTTCGCTGTGACTAGAGCTATCATCACCAAGTTCTCTCTCAGCCCTTTACCGAGGAAGACGGCCTTGAAGTTCTTTACCGAGTGGAGAGAGTTTGTACAAGCGATTGTTCGATTCTCGTCCCGCTAAGTTGCATTGATTCAAATGAAGCGGTTCATCCGATGATGGAAGTGCATGAAGGGATATGTGGTTCGCATATGAACGGCCACATGTTAGCTAAGAAGATCATGAAGATGGGTTAATAACCTGGCTCACGCTAGAAAGCGATTGTATTCAAGATGTTCGGAGCTATCATAAATGTCGATTCATGGTAACAAGATCAATGTTCCTCCTAAAGAGCTGCATCGCTTATCCGAACCATGGCCATTTTCTATGTGGGGCATTGATGTTATTGGCCCTATCAACCCTAAAGCGTCAAACGGGCATCAATTCATCTTGGTGGCAATTGACTATTTTTCCAAATGAATCGAAACCGCATCCTATTTGGTGGTCACAAAGACGAAATCTCGTGAAATTTATCCGCCGTGATGTCATCACTTGATATGGTTCACCCGAAGCAATAATCATTGACAATGACTCGAACTTGAACAACAAGTTAGTAGATGAGTTGTTTAAGGAATTCAAGATCAAGCATCTCGAACTTTTTTCCATATCGTCCTCAAATGAACGAAGCAATAGAAGCAGCCAATAAGAATATTAAAAAGATCTTAGTCAAGACGGCTGAAAATTATCGCGATTGGCACGAGAAGTTGCCATTTGTACTCATGGCATATCGGACCTCAATCCGAACATCTACTAGGACAACCCCGTATTCTCTTGTATATGGAATGGAGGCGGCTTTACCAATTAAAGTGGAGATTCATTCCTTACGTATACTATCCCAAGTTAAGGCGATCAAGGCGATTGGACCCGATGAAAATGGACCAATTGAACCCGATCGATAAAAAGAGACTTAAAGTCGTATGTCATGGCCTGCTATCTCTACAGAGGATTGCTAAATCCTTCAACAAAAGGACAACGAAAGGCAAGCCATTTCCTATACACATCTTATATCGCAATCCCCAAGTGAAAAATATGGGATTTCCATAATCATAAAGGTTATCTCACGAAAAAAATATGACGACTAAGATGAAAAGAGGAAAGTAAAAAGACAAGTGAAGAGCTTATTCAATCTATCAGCATATGGAAGATGGAATAACGCGAATGCAAAACACAAATGAACAAAAACTTTAATTCATTTCATCTAGCGAAGAACCTTACAAACATATCATTGTGGTGGGAATGTAAAATCAAAATAAGCCCTAATGAGCATCACAAAGGAGTTTGACCGACTCTCTATACTATTGATACTCTGCTGCACCGATCACTCCGAGAATCGAGATCCATAAGATTAAAAAGGAGGAGCTCACATTTCTCTTTAAGCCTGGCTACTTTGATCTCGTGATATTCGGCGAGTAAGTTCTAGGTCCTAGATTAGTACTCTCTCGAGAGCTATATCCATGGTTAGATCGTCAAGCCTTTCTTCCAACCATTCGCATTGGAATCTCAGCATGATGTTGCGCGGGTCGTGTCCATAGGCGATCCAGGAAATGGCTAAACGTTCCACCAAGTTCATCCTCTCACGAACCAAGAGTGAGACCTGCTCGTTGGCATAGTCAATGGCCTTCTTGTGATTGTCTCGCTATAAAATTGGCTAACACCAAATAGTCGACCGACCTTGATAACGAGCTCTCACTACACAGCCAATGTAACCTCTTGATGAGCGAGATGGTAAGCCTCCAGGAAATTGGTGAAGATGGTTGGGAAGATCTTGTACTCCTCCTCTAACTTAGTGCATTCAATAGAAGTAGTGTCCATATTGTCAACATAATACGGATTTCAACTTCGGTCTCCGGATGATCGGTTATATAAGAGTAGCCTCGGCCTAGGAGATTATAAAGTTTCTCCCATTTGACCAACAATTCGGTCGAGAAGATGTGTACGAGGGAAAGAGGCCATTTTTTTTAAATAGAAGAAAAGAATGGATGTAGAAGAATGATTAGAAGGTTTAAGATGAAGATATGAAAGTGTTAATCTTCTCTATATTAAATTTTAATTTTATAGCAATTCAAAGATGAGGAAAATTCATAGCCATATTTCTTGTGGAGCCAAGTTAATTATTCGGCTGAAACCGTAGGTGTTTCGTTCGTGAATCCCGGATCTACTGTCAATCCGTGATCTCTAGCCTAACAAATTCAAAAAGTTACGAAAGGACTTGGTGTCCCACCATGTTAAAAACTAAGTGGGAGACAAGCATACTTATCAAGAAACGAAAGCACAATTCTTATGGAGCCACGTTAATTACTCGGGTGAAACTACGAAGTTTCGTTTGTGAATCCTAGATCTACTATCGATCCGTGATCTCGAGCCCGACAAAATTCGAAAAGTTGCGAAAGGACTTGGGGTCCCACTATGTTGAAAATTGAGTGCGAGACAAATATGGTTATTAAGAAAAGAAAATCGGTGCGAAAGGATTCAGGGTCCCACCACGTTGAAAAAAATAATAAGACAAAGTGGGAAATACAAAATCTTGATAAAGCTGCCCACCCGGTGTTTCTCATCCAGGCTAAAAGGAATGCTTCTTAGAAAAATTCAAAGAGAGTGCGCATACAAAGAAGAGTAGAGAACCTTGAGCGAACAAAAATCAGTCGAGATATTTAAATCCAACATGTTTAAGGGCTACCGTTATTTGCTGGAAACAAGTGATCTGCACATCTCTTAAAGCGAACTATTGGGAGATATTGAAGATTTTGGGACCAAATTCGGCACCGAAACCATGGAACCCGACCTTTCCAATGACGATATTTAAGATCTCAACAATAACAGCAGCGGTAGCGATGGTCAACTCCGAGAAAGGAAAATATTCCCATCGCCACACTCGTAGTCGAATCCAAGAACTTGAAGCTTTCTTCAAGGAGTACCCTTCCCTAGACAAGAAACGAAGAAATGAGCTAAGCCTGGAAGCTAGGATTGGAATCTTTGAAGGATAAATTTTGATTTCAAAACAAGCGAACCCGATTGAGGGCTTAACATAAAAACTATGAACTGGCATTTCTAAAGGAGGAAAATGAAAAGCTCCGAGTAGAGAACAAGAGGTATAGGGATGCTCTTAACACCGCCACTTGCCTTGACCGTGGCGGTCCCATCGCCCTTAATGAAATGTTCCTTCATGAACTCAGATCCGAGCCTTGAAAAAACTCATTTATCACCCCCGTTTCCCGAATAATTTCCAACACAATCAAGTGTTGTTGGAGATATGAATGAGGAAATCAACCTCGCGAAGTCAGCACCGATGCCTTTTTAGGGATGGGACATGTGTCACCACGATTGGAGTTTCCTTGCTTCCCAACAATTTCTAACACAATCGGGTGTTGTTCGAGATATGAACGAGGAAATCAACCTCGCGAAGTCAGCACCGATACCTTCCGAGGGATGGGACATGTATCACCACGACTCGAGTTTCCTTAATAACAAGCTTACTATCACGCTTGACAAGTTCAATGCTGATGGAACTCCGAATCAGTAACCCACATGAAGCTTGTAATCCAAGGCTGGTGATTTTGAGCCCTCAAACACCGTTCATACGTACACGATCTTGGACGCAATTGCCAAGCGTGATCGATAACTGTTGATCTTTTTATTATAAAGTCCCCCATGCAGGACATCCTTTTGTAATGTCTAGAATTAATCCAAGGGCAAAGACTAGTACTATCTACGAGCATCATCGTGCTCAAATGCATGAATTCCTTGTTATTTTAGGACGGGGTAAATCGATTGAACGCCATAAAGAAAAGCATTGAAAGGCTTCACATAGAGAAATGCAAAAGATTTGAGGGCCAACAACTGCCCCATTCGAAGAGAAAGTGAAAATATTTGAGGGCCCTACCATATCCAGAAAAAGAAAAAGAAAGACAAACCGAGTAGGAGACAAGGATTACCGTGAAATAGATCTAGGGCGGTGAAATCCGGAAAGGAGAGAAAAAGCTGTCCTCGTTCGTAGAGAAAGCGGGAATCCATTTGCAGGACTAACGGATCGAAAAGAGAGAAAGAGAAGTTCTTAAAGAATCTAAAATCTTCATCTTCAAAACACCTCTCTGATGCACCTAACAATCTCCAGAGTCCGTTGCAAAAGGTCATCATCGCTTTTGTGATTTTAGGCAATTTATTTTGCAAGTCTAAGAACATTTCAAGGTGGTTCCTTCGCCGAGCATTTCGCCTTAAACTTTGCGAATTGCTTAAGCCGATTCCCATCTTTTGAGACCACCGCATACCACCGCCTAGTCCCTAGTCAAAACAACCACTCTTGGTCTATAAATATGCTGAGGATTAGTGAAAAAGATACGTGTTCGACCCGGGAGGGGGAATGGACGGAGTTTTCTTTCTTGAAGGTCTGCATGAGTCATGGCCATTGATGGCAACTCCATTTCCCTCTCGGTCCTCGTTGTCATGCTAAGAAGATGCCCGTATGAAGTTACGAGATCAAATAAAAGCGACGGAAGCTTTAGAGATACTGAGACGGAACAAAAGCAAATTCGACATCATCGCCACCGTCGTGAGGGCGCTCGACATGGATGTTTTCAATCTTCTAGAGATCATCGGCTTTGAACTATATCTCGCCTATCATGATAGTATCGGCAAGCGATGATCAAAACACCATAATGAGGATCATATTGCATGGGGCTCGGGACTTTACAACGAAGCTGCTTAGGGTTCGAGTGCTCCAAAACATTTGGCAACATGTGGTAAGGAAGCGATTACGCGAACAAGAGAGCAATCGCCAAGTTGTCAATGCTGTTTCAAGTCGCAAGAAGACAAGGGTCGGTTGGTCCCTCGAACTCCATCTCAAGTTTGTTAATGCAATTCAACAGCTAGAGATCAACTCAGCATATCCAAGACACAAACAAGAAATCATGAAAGTATCGGGACTTGCTAGAGATAGCATCGCGAGTCACCTTCGAGGTATAGAAAATAGCTGAGATAGCATTACACGGCTCTAAACCGGAGCAGAAACCGGTTTGAGCCTAAACATTAGGCATGACCACAACTACAATGCCCATGGAGTAAGAGGTGCCCGACCGCCTCCTAATACCGACCAAGAGTACGGACCGCATGCACAAGTGGATATAGACTCCTTGACTTAAACACCAACCTTCCACTTGGTGCTTTTCCTATGATCAATCAACTTACCGTGCCTCGATCTTCAAGGATTAGGTTTCTCGTCGCGCAACTTGAACACATACAATCGGAGGATTAGATAAGGAGCCACACTTGGGTATTCCCATTTCTCTAGTCCCCAAATGGAAGGCGTTTTTAGCAGAAATCAGTTCATCATCCCTACGCGTTCCCGATCAATGATGAAAGCTCCAGCTCAAGGAATTAGATTGATCATGGTGAAAACAGAGTGGGAAATCTGTTGCCGGTGTTAGCAAGCAACAATACCCAAGTCAAATACCAATTGCTCGAAGAATCGAAGATTACCTTGATGATGAGCTTGCCATCCCGATCAACCAGCTTTAAAGGCGATGGACCTCCGAAGCCGTGATCCGAAGCTTGCAATTATGGATTATCGCTATCTAGACTGTTCCAGGATGTAACTAGCCAATTATTAGAGTGGCCCGTGAAGGAGGTAAAACCACTCTTGCATGAATGCATTTTTAATTCCATGCTTAGTTCCATTGCGTGGGATTTTCTCTTGCTTTCTAGACATTTAAGTCAATTTAGGGGTAAAGATACAATTTTCCCGTTCTCCCGTCAAATGCGTAAATTCCTTATTGAACTAGGACTAGGGCAAATCAATTTATGGACAATGCCTCTAAATGCAATAAAATGAAATACTGAACATCATCAAGTACGGCAATGCAAATAAAAGCTCAAAGTGAGCTCGAAAATGGGTAACGTTGTATCGTTCCAATTTTCCCTTAGTCATTTCAAATTCTAAATTGAAATTGTTTTATTCTTGATAGGGGATTGTCAACTGTCTCGAGAACTTTATAGTAAAAGCGAACACTCATGGATGCCAACAAGCACCACAGCCTAGTGGTTAGGGGAGTGACAATGGTCCGAAGTACCCCGGGTTCGATCCCGGGGTTGGCATCAATGTACAATGATTAATAATAATAAAAAATTGGAGGTCCAAAGTGCTTAACGAAGTTTAAAGAAGTTCAACCCGGATGTATTGCATAAACCTCGGGCAATTTTGAAATTTTGAATTCATTCATTTGTTTTTTGCTAAGCGGCTAAACCGGTAAAATAAAAAAAACCAAAGCGCCCAAAGAGCGATTTCGAAGCGAAGGGTAACTTGGTATCGTTCCAGCTTTATCCTTTCTAATCTCATAACCGACATGTTTTCTCTCTCGTTTGATAGAAGATGACATAAAAAAATGAAATGAAAAATAAACCCACGAGTAGTTCGGAAGAGTTGATACCCGAAGTTCAAAATAACTTGAAGAGATGAGGAATCTAGGCACAATTGATCCTCGAACAGCCTTTCCCAATCCTCACATAAGTTGGTCAAGTGCGAAAATGATTCATCTACCCAAGGCTAGAAGTCCAACCTTCTACTCAAGCTAAATATGAGGGGCAATTCTAGATGTTGCCCACTCGGCATAACCCATCCCGACCGAAATTGGGGCAAATCGACGGTGAACCCCAAACTTGCAAGAGCCCTTATACAATCCGATCCGAGATGAATGGATCTCTTTAATTCAAGAAACACATACAAGGATAAAGCGGTATTGTTCCAATTCCTTTAGAACAAGAAAATATACATTGATGTTTTCCCTTTTCATTTTTACAGGTTACCGCCGCGCCGCACAAGAAAGCATCCGTTCTCTCTAAAATTCAATAGAATCCAAAAATCTTGGAACATCCGACAAATGTCATGTAGACAACAAAGATTCACAATTCATTCGTAGGAACAGGGGCAACCTTTGATCCTCGTTCCTAAGAATTTTCTTATAGGTTTGCATAATTTGTTCGGCAGTATTTTCATGAAACCTCACGAGTTATTGAAAGTTGCTAATTTATGCATGATGGTTCTTCCTGTTCAATTTATCAATTCTGAATTTTGAGCATGAACTACACAATATACATCGAATGTACGTAATGGGGCACGACTGAATGATAAAAGGTAACCTATCACCAAACACCTCCCAAATACATTTTCCCAAGCAAGCTGAACGAGCTAGATTCCGCGTTCCTCGAGGTACAAGGTTTTCTCGCAAATGGTATGATCGCCGAAATGACAGAGGCATTCAGTTCTCTGTCCCAAATACTACAAGTGACTATTGACTATCCCCTTTGAGCAGAGGTTTCATTTCTATACCCTTGTCAAGAACCACCCCACATTGGGCTACAAAATAGAGGTAATTCCATCAAGCATCACGAGGTAAATGGTTAGAAATTTTCTTACTCGGACTAACATCAATCTTCGGGTGTTTCTTTGCATTATACTCGAGCTTTAATTCAAGTGCCTTAGGATGAAGAAGAACATTTGTTCCTCTATCCTACACATTTATATCCATTTGCACAATCCATTTGAGACTGCAAATTCATTTCTAAAGCCCTTGTTGGTGATCTTTGTTGTTCCAAAGCAAATATGGCTCATCTTTGAGCGTAAGGACTTGAAAAGTCGGATTAACGAAAAATTCCCCGAATGAACTTATCACGATGCTGAAAAATGCAGCAAGAAAAGAGAGTCGGGAAAAAAAAGAGAACAAATACTGATCTCTCCAAAAATTTCTAGGCATCTAGAAAGCTAAGTGCCTACCAAAAGCAAGGCCAATGCCCATTCAATTCATTATTCATTTATAAAATACTTCTGAATTTAAACGCACAATCTTCTTGTAAATCCCAAAGGGGTTGAGAGAAAAAATCCCCATGAAGTGTTAAATTGCAAAATGCAATCCTCAAGAAAAGTTCATACCATCCTCAAGCAATGATGGTATTCCAAAAGGCCAAAATTTGTGATAAGATTGCGGTGATCACCAACATCAAGCCCCTTCTCATACATTTTCTAAGTCAAAATGAGCCTTTTTGTTTCTCACTCCATTATCCTAACCTACATTACGACCCTTCAAAGTCTCTTCCGACTAGGACACTTGAGTTAGCACAGAGTTAAATGACTTTAAGTTCGAGCAAGATTATTTCTCTCTCATATTTGCAAGGCTCTTGACTTGTAAACCCATGACAGATGTACGAAGAACTTCATTTCACAAGCTTCAACTCAACCGGAGTCCCATTTGAAAACCTTTGACCTAGCCTACATTACGGTCCTAATCAAGACCTCTAGATCGGCTCGGTCATACCAACTGTGAGATTACTTGAACCCTTGTCGAATGTAATATGGTAAGATTGAGTGATTTCTCTTGAATCCCATGATCGGGACAAAAAACTTTTCTCAAGAGTAAAAGAAAGCCCTTTCAAACTCAAGTTCCGCATTTAGGTTATATTCGAGGTATTCACAATGTGTCAACCTCTCTGAGTGGAATTGGCATTGCAAACTTGACAAATAGTTATACATGAACCACATGAATAATTATGGCGTGTGAGAAAATGCACATTTTTTCTAATCATGCTCGACAAAAGCAAAAGAAATTGATAATGCAAGCTTAACAGAGTAGTTGTGCATGATCTCATTAATGAATTTCAGTATGTATGCTTGCACATGTTACCTTTGACATTATCAACAGGTATGCATTTCAATGTTCGAGTCACCACTCGAGGTCTCGAAATTCATCCGATGATCATTAAATGAACAAATTTTACTAGCAAGTGCCATTCGGGTAGTTTAACAAATCCTCGTGTAATCGTATCTTCAATCCGAACCGTTTCAAGCGGGTGAGAGGAAATCCTTTTGACTGAAATTCTTCATTCGATTTGATTAGATTTTTCAAAAGGATCATATAGGTTTTCTTATTGATAAATTCCCCGGTGGAGCTTTGTAATGCAAGCAAAAAAGTTTAGAGATTTGTGGACATATCATGTTGTATTTGCATTGATTTTGTTCATAAGTATACCTTAAGATTAAATAGGTACGATGTAGTCGGCTTGTCTTTTCCACGACCATTCGTTCGGAGAATCCATGTAAGTTTTCGAACGCTTTCAAATTGACAGCTTTTTCGATATTAGTTGTAATTTTGACCTATCATGTTTGCTATGATTCAATTCAGGCAACACATCCCTTTTTGTATTTATCCATTTAGTTTGGTGGTATGTCCTTTAATATTGTGATATACAACCTTGATGGTATTGATTCATGACGACATATGCACCCATGATCTTTTGTCAAATCGCAATGACATACGCACTTGCGATCTTTTGTCAAATCATAACAACATAGCTCTTATGGTTTTAACCCCCTTATCAAATCATGATGACATAATCACTCATGATTTTGATCCCCTACCAAGTCACAACGACGTAGCTCTTGTGATCTTGGCTCATTTTAACCAAATCATAATGACGTAGTTCTTATGGTCTTAGTCCCCTTTTGCCAAATCATGATGACATATGCATTCATGATCTTGGTCTTTTTATCAAGTCACAACTACGTATGCTCTTGTGATTTCGAAAAACATATTAGAAGTCTATGATAACATATGAGCCTAGTACCTTAAGATCCTCGTATCCGCAAGAAGCTTGGAAATTAATGGAATCATCGACCTTATGAGGTATCCCGGTAAAACAGGTACTCTCGTATGCGATCCATGTGCAGGTTTCTCTAACATGAAAAAAGAGAAATGTTGGCACATGTTATTACATATCGTGCATCATTTCATTGCATAAAAAATGGGATTAAAACTCCCGCTAAAAAGATCATTCATCATTTGCATTGTTAAAACTTAGGGTTCAATTTTATTTTTGAGTGGAACCTCTACGAGTGTTGACGCCTAAATTTTGACTAATATATATTTTGCATAAAAATTAGAACTAATTTTAGTTCTAAACAAAAATCATCTCACATATTCATTTAGCATTGGCATACAATTTGAGCTTAATTTAACATGGGTCCTGGACTAGGCATGCGGTGGAAAAATGCACCAAGAAGATTTGGGCTTGAAAGAAATATTTTCTCAGGGATTGTATTGCAAATACTCATAACTTCAGGGATTGTATTGCAAATACTCGAACTTCAGGGACTGTATTGCAAATACTTGAAACTTCAGGGACTGCATTGCAAATACCAAAAGAAGATGGGGAAAGGAAGATGGTGAAAGGAAGATGAAGAAAAGAAGATGAAAATGGAAGATGAAGATGAAGAAGAGAAGATGAAAATGGAAGATGGGGAAATGAAGATGAAGAAAAGAAGATGAAGATGAAGAAATGAAGATGAAGATGAAGAAGAGAAGATGAAAATGGAAGATGGAGAAATGAAGGTGAAGAAGAGAAGATGAAGATGAAGAAAAGAAGATGAAGATGAAGAAGGGAAGATGAAAATGGAAGGTGAAGAAATGAAGATGAAGAATGAAGGATGAAGAATTTTGCCTATAAAAGAAGAAGAGTTCTTGAATTGAAGGAGAGTTCTTTGGGGGGAGTGAAAGAGAATTGAGAGAGTTTTTTTGGAGTGGAAGGGAATTGAGAGAGTTTTTTGAGAGGAATTCTTTAGAGAGGAAAAAGAGAATTCTTGAGAAAAAATTTGGAGAGAATTTTGAGAGGGCTTGAGTGTTTTGAAGCTCGGTGCTACCATTGCCAATTTTTACACCCATCAACACAAGCCACAAGTTCATCACCATCGTTCAAGCTCGCCGCAGCAAAAGAAAGTTAAGTGATTCCCTAACTTTCTTTAATTTCGAATACAAATTAGCTCAGATTTTCTACACTGATTTTTCTCTCTACGTTTTTATGTTAAATAACAATGCATATCAACGATGTCAAGAATAGAAGGAGAGCAAAAGGGAAAAAATATCAATGCCCGATTCATAGTCTAATGGAATTCTAGCGAGATGAGAAAGAAGCGTCAAGGAGAGATAGGACCAAGAGATTTCTCGGTCTAACGAGTCACCAAATCGGTTCAATGATCAAGACAAGCCCGGAGCATAAGTTTGGTGCACGAGTTCAAATTGGGGAGTAATCTTGAACCTATTTCATCCTAATTTCATGTGATTTCTTTATTTCAAAAAATGTCAAGGGAAGAAAAACCCAAAAAAATTGATTCTTTGATCTTCAAGTAGAATTCATCAAATTTGTCAAATCCATTATTTTTTCATGAATTTTAAGGTACCGAAAGGGCATTAGTTATAATGTAACCAAGTCCCCTGGACTCTTAATCTCTGGTTCGCAAAATAAGATAGTTTTCTCTCGCTATTTTATTTAGGTTTCTAATCGACCTACCGAAAATGATTAGTGGCGACTCCAAATTCAAATCACATTGCATGTTAATCATTCGAACCTTAAGTTGCGATTTGGTATGGACTTGGGAGAGTCCGAGTTAGGTTAGTTAATTAATTAACCCTGATAATCCATTAGCCCAAAAAGGATAAACTTGTTTATTTTTTTTAGGTCGCGACAACTTAGCGACTCACTGGGGACCCAAAGAGGACTTAGGCGATAAGTTCATGAAAAGGAAAATTACTTGATTTGGCAATCTTGGTTGAATTTTAATCCCTAGGTGTTAAATGGTTTTGCGGGAAGGGAGTTATAAGGGGAGGAGTCCGTGGCTAACCTCATTTTTGCGAGCTTGGTGATGAGAGTTTTAATTTTTGAACTATCGGAGTGCTGATTGCCTTTAAAATGTCATGTATGCCCCTAATATAATTGCACTACACCACCTTGACTTGTGACCGAACCCGGGTCACCCGATAGTTTCAGGGATGGTATTTATGTGGTTCTTTAACCTTGGCGGTAAGGCTTCGCTAAAGGTTATCCCACTTGGATCCCGAGTTCTTCAAAAAATGGCTCAAGGGTTGTTCTCATGTACATGAGGCTATGATGCATGAGAGTTGCCCTTGTCGACCGAACCAAGCCGAGATGATTGGACCCGACTAGTCATGACTATGTATGCGAGGCGGCAACTAGTCATGATGAACGTGCGCGAGGCTGCGACATGTCGTTCGTCTTTCATTTCATTTTTGCTAAAAGAACTAAAATCTGAATCCACGTTTCATGCGCATGTCTTTGTGATTGACATTTTCTTCATATGAGCGGTAATTTCTTGTCTCTTACGCCCTGTTATCTCATTTTTATTTTGGGCTGGTCCATGGTTTAGGTTGATTGTTTATGAATCTCATTGTCTTGTTTTCAATTTCACACTTTGCTTCCGTAGTTTTTACAATTTCATCGTTGTCCTCAATTCTGATTTGGCTTGTTCCTGTTGTACGATTTTTACTAAATTCTATGATCGAGGTTTGAGTAAATGCCAAACATGAAAGTTGTAGACCTATGTTTCAACTAATATCCTACAAAATTTCAGAATTAAATTCATAATTTAAGATGGCCTTTCGTTTTTTTAACTACCTGTGGTTATAACAGTTTTCTGAATGCGATTTTTCGGAAAGACACATTAAACTGATTTGATCTGCTCATTTCTAGTCCGATTGGTCAATATAAAAGTTGTTCATCATCTTCTCAACTATAAGCTCGTAAAATTTGGACGTATTGTGACCAACGTGCGAATTAATACGGATTGTTTCGTAAAAGCGGACAAACTGAAAATTACATGTTTCAATTCTTTGGTCATAATCACTTTGTTCGTTTGAGTCTAGAGGGATGCCATGGGCCGGCTCGCTATTCTCGCTCCCTATACTCATTTTTGGTTTGATACTGCGTACAGGTAATTTATCACGGATCCTCCACATATTACTCGATCGCTCGCAAAGAGGATGGCCGACATTAACGCCACCGTCGGTGCTGCCCTAGACGAGAAATTTGGCTCCTTGATTGAGCGCTTTGAAGAAATGATGTCCCGAAAGATGGAGGAAATGATGGCCCCCTTCTCCGCCAAACTTCAATCATCCACCTCCAGCCCGCCGCTAACCATTCCTGCTCTAATTCCTCCTACGGACAACTCCGGAATGCCGTGGAAAATGCTCTCTATCGACAATGCCGCTAGAAGATGTGATCTTCACAAGCGTGAGCTCGAGCACGCCGCTTGTAGTCCCAATCTCCCAAACCAACCCGATGACGACAACCAACGACCAACAAGTTTGTCATCATGGGGGATATATGAGGAGGGAAATCTAGTGGATTCGAAGTATACGACCTTGATGAATTCAGTCCAGATTATGAGGAAGTTCGTCAAGATTTCGAACGACATGAGGAGATCAAGCCCTTGACCGGTGAACAAGCTATCTCGGTCGCCCTAGGCGATGCGAAAAACCCTAAAGAAGTTAAGATCGGGCAAGCCTTTCCTCGAAATGTCCGAGCGCCCGATCGACTCTTGAAGGATTACCAAAACGTTTTCGCCCGATCCTATGCAGATATGCCCGGTCTTGACCTTTCCATTGTCGAGCATTGTTTGCCGATCGATCCTTCACTAAGCCGATGCGTGCAAAAGTCGAGGAGGGCCAGGACCGAAATTAGTGCGAGAAGATCAAAGAGGAGGTCATGAAGTTTCTTGATGTAGGATTCATCGAGACTACGTAATATTCCGATTGGGTCGCTAACATAGTCCCCGTCATGAAGAAAGACGGTCGCATTCGATGCTGCGGGGTTTGAATTGTTTTCATTCATGGATGGTTTCTCCAGGTATAATCGATCCCGATGAATGTTAATGACAAGTTGAAAACCACTTTCACCACACCATGGGGAATGTTCCATTACCGGTAATGCCGTTCGGTCTCGAAACGCCGGAGCCACTTACCAACGAGCCATGGTTGCCCTTTTCCACGACATGATGCATAATGAGATTGAGGTTTACGTCGATGACATGATAGCAAAAACAAAGCATGGAGAAGATCACGTCGAAACGCTGAAGAAATTGTTCGACAGACTCCGAAAGTACAAGTTACGCCTCAACCCCGCCAAGTATGTCTTTGGGACTAGCTCGGGCAAGCTACTCGATTCGTGGTAAGCGGTAAGGGCATTGAAGTCGACCCTTCGAAAGTTAAGGCTATTCGTGAGCTTAAGCCGCCGACGACGGTTAAAGAAGTTCGAAGCTTGATGGGTAGGCCAAACTATATTGCTCGATTCATCTCTCGGTTGTCGAAACCGCTAAGCCATTTCTCAAGCTATTAAAGAAGAATGCGCTAGTCCAATGGGATAGCGAATGCGAAGAAGCTTTTGGAAAACGAAGCAAAGATCTCATGAATCCACCCGTGCTTGTTCCTCCAACGCCGGAGCAACCTCTAATCCTCTACTTCATAATCCTTAGAGAATCCTTGGGTGCTATGTTAGCCTAAGAGAAGCAGGAGGACAGAAAGAACGAGCTATTTATTATCTCGAGCAAGAAATTCACAACTTCGGAAATGAACTACTCCGAAGTAAAGAAAACATGTGCGGCGTTAGTCCGGGCACTGCACAAGCTTCGGCAATATACCTTGCATCACCAAGTGCTTCGGTGACGAGAATGCGATCCTATCAAATACTTGCTTAATCAACCCGCCTTGATTGGTAGACTTGCCAAATGGCAAATCCTCATCTCCGTGTTTGACGTTCAATATTTGTCCCAAAAGTCAATCAAGGGACGAGCTATAGCAGATGTCCTAACTGAAAATCCGGGGCAAGATGATGATGTCTATCATTCCGAGGATCGAATCACGTCGGTGGAGGATTACATCTGACTATGTATTTTGACGGAGCTGTCAATTTATCGGGGTGCGGCACGGGTGCGGTTACCGATATCTCCAGGTGGTCGGCATTATCCTGTGAGCAGCAAATTGGTATTCCCTTGCACAAATAACATAGCAAAATATAAGGCATGCATCCTCGGTCCAGGCTGCGGTTGAAATGGGGATAGCCCGACTCAAGGTGTTCGGAGATTCCGCTTTGATTATCCTTCGATCGTTGGAAAGTGGAAGACGAGAAATGCTAAATTGCTACCCTACCATGAATATCTGGATGAATTGGTGGAGGAATTTGAAGATATCTCATTTGAGTATCTATCCAGGACTCATAATCGATTCGACGATGCATTGGCTACCTTGTCTTCAATGTTGCAAGTCGCCAATGGACTTGAGGTTGACCCACTAAAGATCGAGGTACTAAAAAAGCTGGCATATTGTATGACCGTGATCAATGAACCCGATGGTAAGCCATGGTACCATAACATTAAGATTTATATTCGTAAGCGGGAGTTCCCCGAAAAAAGTACCGTGTCGACCAAAAGTACATAAGGAAGATGGCTTCAAGTTCTTCTTGAATGGAGAGAATTTGTACAAGCGGTCATTCGATTCTCGTCCTACTAAGATGCGTTGACTCAACCGAAACAGTTCGTCGATGATGGAAGTACATGAAGGGATTTGTGGTCCACACATGAACGGCCACTTGTTAGCTAAGAAGATTATGAGGTTGGGTTATTATTGGCTCACGCTCGAAAGAGATTGTATTCAAGATGTCCGGAGCTGTCACAAATGTCAAATTCATGGTGACAAGATTAACGTCCCTCCAAATGAGTTGCATCGCTTATCCGAACCATGGCCGTTTTCTATGTGGGGCATTGATGTTATCGGTCCTATCAACCCTAAAGCATCCAATGAGCATCGATTGATCTTGGTGGCGATTGACTACTTTTCCAAATGGATCGAAGCCGCATCCTATTTAGCGGTCACGGCACGAAATATCGCTAAATTTATCCGCCGGGACATCATTGCTCGATACGGTTCACCCGGAAGCCATAATCACCGACAATGGCTCAAACTTAAACAACAAACTAATGGACGAATTGTTTAAGGAATTCAAGATCAAGCATCTGAACTCTTCCTCATATCGTCCTCGGATGAATGGAGCAAGAGAAGCCGCCAATAAAAACATTAAGAAAATTTTAGCGAAGACGGTTGAAAATTATCGCGATTGGCATGAGAGGTTGCCATTTGCACTTATGGCGTATCGGACCTCGATCCGGACATCTACCGGGACAACCCCGTATTCTCTTGTATATGGAATGGAGGCCGTTCTACCGGTTGAAGTGGAAATTCCTTCCTTACGTATACCTTGTCTCAAGCTAAGGCGACGGAAGCTGAATGGATCCAGCAGAGAGCAAGCCAATTGAATCCGATCGACGAAAAAAGACTTAAGGCCGTATGTCATGGCCAGTGTTATCAGCAGAGAGTTGCTAAATCATTCAACAAAGAAGTTCGGCCTCGATATTTTCGGATCAATGACCTGGTCTTGAGAAAATTATTACCAATAGTCCCACTCCCGGAAGGGAAATTCGCTCCAAACTATGGTGGTCCATATATAGTAAAGAAGGTGCTCCCTGGTGGTGCTTTGATTCTGGCCGAGATGGATGGTCGTGTCTTTATCAATCCAATCAATTCGACGCTGTAAAGAAATATTATGCTCGATTCACTCGATGTTTTCATAATCGAGTTATAATATTAATACAGATTCACGAGTTGTTCACATTTGAGCATTCGTTTGTTTTCTCGCTACTAATCTTTGTTGAGAGATTATTTCGAATGGGGGCCTCTCTCGGCCCAATTGGATTGACCATCGGGAGCGTGAGATTTACATATTCACAGAGTAAAAGGGTTATCTTGCGAAAAAAATATGACGACCAAGATGAAATGAGTAAAAACTTGCATTCATTTCATTCATCGGAAAGCTTTACAAATAGATCAACGGGGTGGAAACGTAAAGCCAAACCGAGCCCTAATGAGCATCACAAAGGAGTTTAATCGACTCTCCATACGGTTGATGCTCCGCCTACACCGATCGCTCCGAGAATCGAGATCCGCCAACTTAAAGAGGAGGAGCTCACATTTCTCTTTGAGGTTGGCTACCTTGTCCTCAGTGATGCTCAAGCAGCAGATTCCAGGTCATGGATCAGCATTCTCCCGCGGGCTATATCCAGGGTCGGATCGTCCAACCTTTTCTTCCATCCATGTGCATTGAAATTTTAAAACAATGTTGAGCGGATCGCGCTCGAAGATGGTCCGGGACATGGCCAAACATCCCACCAAGTTTCCCCTCTCACGAATCAGCAGGAGACTTGTTCATTGCCGTAGTCAAGGGCCTTCTTGTAATTGTCGGCTACAAGATCGCCAACACTAAGCTATCCGACCGATCCCGATAGCGTGCCTTCACAAGGTGGGCCAAAGTAACATTTTGATGAGCAACATGGTAAGCCTCCAGGGAAGTTAGTGAAGAGGGTGGGGAAGATCCTATATTCCTCCTCTAACTTGGTACCTTCAATAGAAGCGGTGTCCATATCCCTAAACATAAGACGAATCTCGGTTTCGGCCTCCGGATGGTTGGCTATATAAGAGTAGCCCTGGCCTAGGAGATTATAAAGTTTCTCCCATTTGGCCAAAACTTCAAAGAGAAGGCATGCGGGAAGGGAAGCCATTGTTGTTGAAGGGGCTAAAAAAGAGTGGATGCAAAAGAGTTCCTAGAAGGTCGGAGATGAAGATATGAAAGTGATAATTGTCTCGGCATTAAATCCCAATTTAAAGGGCAGAAAAAATAGCAATTCTTGCGAGCCGAATTAATTATCCGGGCAAAACTACGGACGTTTCGTCCGTGAATCACGGATCTACCATCTCGAGTCTCACAAATCCGAAAAAAGTTACGAAAGGATTTGAGGACCCCACCATGTTGAAAACCGAGTGGGAGACAAGCATATTATCCGAGAGAAGAAACAGCAATTCTTGCAGAGCCACGTTAGTTACTCGGGTGAAACTACGGGTGTTTCATTCATTGGATCCTGGATCTATTCAATCCGTGATCTCGAGCCCCACAAATCCGAAAAGCTACGAAAGGAGTTGGAGTCCCATTGATTGAAAACGAGGGGAGACAAGCATGGTTATCAAGAAAAGAAAATCGTGCGAGTGGATTCGCGGTCCCATCACGTTGAAAAAAATCTTGCGAGCCACGTTAGTTACTCGGGTGAAACTACAGGTGTTTCATTCATTGGATCCTGGATCTATCGTCAATCCGTGATCTCGAGCCCCACAAATCCGAAAAGCTACGAAAGGAGTTGGAGTCCCATTGATTGAAAACCGAGTGGAAGACAAGCATGGTTATCAAGAAAAGAAAATCGGTGCGAGTGGATTTGGGGTCCCATCACGTTGAAAAAATAAGACAAAGCGGGAAACACAAAATCTTGAAAAAAACGTCGGCTTAGTGATTTTCATCCGCGTTAAAAGGGAGGCTTTGGAACATACCCGATTACTCGAAAGAATTTGGAGAGAGTAAGCATACATCGGAGAATAGAGTGAACAAAAGGCGGTAAGGGGTATTTCAAACCAACATGTTTAGAGGCCATCAGCACTTACTGGAGGCAACCAACCTAGACATCCCCGAAAGCGAACTGCTGGATTTCGAGACCAGATCCAACGCCGAAGCCGTAAAACCCAACTCTCTTGGCAAGTGAAATTCAAGATTTCGACAAAGAACAACAATGGCAAAGGCAGCCAGCAAAACCCTTAAAAGAAAATATCAAATCAAAGTGCTCAAGCTGCCTTCAAGGAGTGCTTCTTACGTGAATAGGAGACGCAAAAATGAATTAAGCCGGATGATAGGAATGGAGCCCTTGAAGGTCAAGTTTTGGTTTCAAAACAAGCGGACCCGATTGAAGGTTAAAAATGAAAGTCATGAACTTACGTTTCGAGGGAAGAAAGTGAAAAGCTTCGAAGCAGAGAACAAGAGGTATAGGGATGCTATCAACACCGCCGGTTTGCCATGTCCGTAGCGGCCCCATCTCCTTTGGTGACATGTCCCTCGATGAGCCACATCCGAGCATTGAAAATGCTCATTCACTCAGCTCATCCCCCGAGCAAGTTCTCGTACAATCCGATTTCGTTGGAGATACATCCCGAAAGTCGGTCTTGCGGAGCGAGAACCGATGCCCTTCGAGGGAAGAGACATGCATCACTACAATTGGAGTTTCCTTGATGTCACAAACGCCAATTCAACGCCGATGGAACTCCGAATGTGTAGCCTACATGAAGCTTTAGTTTTTTATTATGGGCTCTCAAAATATCTCTTCTTTGAGCATTACTAGCCAGCCCTTACGAATCCTCAAGAGAAGTAGTGACATGTACGAATGAATGTCTTGTTTGTTACAAAATCCCCATGTGAGACATTCTTCTTTTAATCCAGGGCAAAGAACAAGACTATCCACGAACATCATCATGTTTAAATGCGTGAATTCCTCGCCAGTTTGACTAAGCATTGAAAACCTTCACGTAAGTAAATGCGAAAAGATTTGAGGAGGGAAATAACCGCCTCGTTAGTGGAGAAAGCGAAAAGATTTGAGGAAGGAAATAACTGCCTCGTTCGTAGGAGGAAGCGAAAAGATTTGAAGAGGGAAATAACCGCCTCGTTCGTAGAGAAAGTGAAAAGATTTGAGGGCTCCTCCATATCGAAAAGTAAAAAAAGAACGACTGGATTGAGCGAGAGGTAAGAGTTATTACGAAATGGATCCAAGGCACTAAGACCGAAAAGGAGAGAAAAGGCATGCTCGCGAGACCAACAGATCCGAAAAAGTTTATAAAGAACTTGAAGTCTCCATGCACCTCCCGAACTCGTCACGAAAGGCCATCATCGCTTTTGTGATTTTCCGGCAATTTATCTTTGCAAGTCCAAAGAACATCTAAAGCCCGGTCTCTAGTCGAAACACCCATCTTTCGGTCTACATATGGAAGGTTTTGAAAGGAAAATAAGTATGCGTACATTCCAAGGCGGAAGTATGGGAAGCCTCATATCCCGAGGATCTCACGAGTCATGGCCATTGATGGCAACCCCGTTTCCCTCTCGATCCTTGTTGCCATGCCGAGAAAGTGCATGTACGGGATTTCAGCTTATGTGAAAGCAACGGAAGCCTTAGAGGAGCCGAGCGAAGACAAATATGATTTTGACGTCGTCGTCACAACCCATGGTAGGGATCAACATGGACGGTCTTAGTCTCTTAAAGATCATTGATTCGAGTTGGATATACCGGTGATCATAACATCGCAAGTGATGATCGCCAGTTCAGAACGAAGGCCATATTGCATGGTGCTCGGGACATCCTAAAGAAGCCGGTTTGCGTTCAAGTGCTCCAAAACATTTGGCAACATGCTGTAAGGAAGCAATTACTCGAACAAAAGAACTATGGCCAAACTTACTACGACGATTTTGTCGGAAAGAAAAGGCCCCTTTGGTCCGCCGAGCTTCATTCTATATTCATCGAGGCGGTTCAAAACCTAGGAATCAATTCAAAGACGACCAATGGCCGTACTCAAAATGATGAATATAGACGGACTCACCCTACGAAGTGTCACAAATCACCTTCACGGATTTAGAGATAAGTCGAAGAAGCACGATGTAGCTTGGAACCAAGGCGACCGGAGCAAAGTTGGATCGGAAGATCAATCCCAGGAAAACCTACGGAGCAAAAAAGTACCCGACCACTTCCCAATCAAGAATACCGGCCATACCGACCTTCCGCTGGTGGTTCTAGCAATGGACCGGGCGATCATCCCTACGAGTTCCCGGGAGTGACGGCGGAGGCTCAAGCTCAAGGAGTCGACCGTTCACGGTAAAAACAAAGTGGAAAATCCGTCGCCGGTGTTAGCAAGTAGCAATGCCCAATTTCGAGTATCAATTGCCCGAAAAATCAAAAGGTTACTTTGATGATGAGCTCACCGCCTTGGTCGCCCCGGTTCGGAGCCGAAAGACCTCCCGAGTTGTGATCCGAAGCAAGTGATCATGGATCCTCAAACAACGATCGTTGGTGTATGATCCAAGACAAAATCAGCCAATCATTGGAATAGCCAAGAAAAGAGGTGGAACCAATCTCGCATGAATACTCCTTTAATTCCATGTATAGTTCCCCTGCGTGGGATACTTTTACTTTCTAGTTGTCTAGAATTTGCCTAGAGTTAAAGGGGCGAATTTTCTCCTCTCTTATCAAATGCGTAAGTTCCTTATTAAGCTAGGCCTCGTAGCAAATCAATTTATGGACGACGCTCCCGAACGCCCGTAAAGAGAGATTCCGAATAGCCTTACTTGGGAGAATGCAAGTAAAAGACCAAACAGGCTCAAAGATGGGTAACTCAGTATCGTCCCGATTGATTCTCACCAGTTTCAAACTCTAAGTTAAGCTTATTTTATTCTCGACGGGGATTGCCAACCGCTTTGAGAACAATATAACAAAAGCGAACCACCCGTGGGCGCCAACAACACCGCAAAGATAGTGGTTGGGGGAATGACAATGGTCCGAGGCATCCCGGGGTCGATCTTGGGATTTGGCATCAATGTACAAAGATTAATAAAAACATTTTTTGCTTCGCAGATCGAAGCTCAGCCAGGTGATTCTACGTAACCCGGAGAGATAACATCCCGGACATACAATCCGATCAAGATGAATCGATCTTTTCAATTCAAAGTTCGCGAGGAATACGTACATGGGTAAAGTGGTATCGTTTCAAC